>CAUYQV010042473.1:0-11386 GCA_963574575.1 Galagoides demidoff
GCTGAATACCATTCCATTGTATAAATGTACCACCATTTGTTCATTCACCTGTGGATGGACATTTGAGTTGGTATTTTCATTATTATAAAAGAAATATTATATACCTAATACATGCATTTTTTAACATAAATGAAGATCATATGGCAGGTGCAGACCTAACTCTTAAAGAAATTAGAAAACTGTTTTCCAACTAGCTGCACAATTTCAACTCCCATCAGTAATGTATGACTCTTATATCCTCCACATTCTCACCAATACCTGATGTTATCAAACATTTTATTTTAGCCAATCCTGGGAGAGTGAAAAGATATTTCATTCCAATTTTAATTTATTTTTTTCATAATAACTAATGATACTGATTATTTTTTATTTCTTTCTCTCTTTTTTTTTGAGACAAGTCTCATTTTGTTGCCCTTTAGAGTGCTATGACATCACAGCTCACAGCAACCTCAAACTTTTGGGCTTTAGAGATTCTCTTGCCCAGCCTCCTGAGTAGCCAGGCTATTTTTAGAGATGGGGTCTCTCTCTGGCTCAAGCTGGTCTCGAACCTGTGAGCTCAGGCAATCCACCCACCTCGGCCTCCCAAAATTCTGGGATTACAGGCATAAGCCACCTTTTTTCATGTGTTTATTGGCAATTTGTATATTTTCTTTTAAAAGGTATTTTTTCAAGGCTTGTACACATTTGTTATTATTATTATTTCAATAGATTTAGGGGGTATAAATGATTTTTGTTACATGGATGAATTGTATAGCGATTAAGTCAGGCTTCTAGTGTGCTCATCACTAGAACAGTGTATATTGTGGCCAAAAGGTAATTTTTAGATTCCCTAACCCTCCTTCTACCTTCCCCATTTCTTACTTTCCAGTGTCTACTATTTTACTTTATGCCTGTATATACTCATCATTTAGCTCCCATTTATAAGTGAGAATATGATTTTACATATTTTTATCGAATTACTTATATCTTTATTGAATTATAGAAGTTCCTTACATACTGGATTTTTTGGAAATTCAAGGGTGTGGTTAACCTAACACAATGGCAAGTTTTTTGTCATATATAAGGAAAATATACAATATTTACATATATTTGTATATATGTATATATCAAATCATTTCTTCCAGCCAGGTTTTACCTTTTGTTTTCTTAATAATGTCATTTGGTAAGTTTGTAATTTTGATAGGGTCCAGTGTATTTCCCTCCTTCCTTTATCTATCCCTCTGTCTCTGTCTCTCTTGCTCTCTCTCTCCCATAGTCCAGCCATTTCAACAGCACCAAAATCTAACCTCTGCCGCCTCAGCTCAGCAGTACTATTTTCACTTGCTTTGGCTCCACCTCCTTGTTCAACCATCAGAAAAATATCTCTAACTAAAGAGCCAGGGTAAATGTGGTACTCCTTTCTTGTGTTGCCCCACTTTCAGGAATCAAATGCCTGAAAACAGCTACCTCATTTCTTTTTTTTTTTTTCTCCAGTTTTATAATTGTTTGCAGGAGAAGGGAAAATTTGACAGCAGTTATCCTGCCATGGCCATATCCTGGTCCCTCTGTTTGAAAATTATACTACCTTGCTATATTTTCCCATTTTCGGCACAATCATCTACTAACCTTTATGCATTTCCTCAAATCCTTAAGAACTTTATTATTAGGGCTTTTGGGATTTAGCATTGTCTTAGGAGCCATACTTAAATTTGAATACTGTCATTGCTATTTCTACCTACTTTTAGCTATAGGAAGTCACTTAACTATTGTCTTATTATTCTATGAAATAAGTGTAACAAAATGTCAGAGGTTTTGTAGGAATTCAAGGGTATGATGCATCTAGCACAATGGCAAGTATATGGCAGATATTCAACAAACAAAAGTAGTATAGAGGTTAAAATAATGGATTGTGGAGTCAGGAGAATTGATTTGCAAAACTAGTTACAGTTTTCACAATCACAGCACATACTACATGTTTAGGTAAAATATTTAGCCTCAGGGCAGAACAGAATTGTGGACTACAGACATCTTCTTGCCAGCAGCTCTTGGTGAGACAGGGAATAGAGGATTTTGGTCACCTCTGGCTGAGGGAACCTATCCAGAAACATTGCTACAGGGCACGGTGAAGCAGTTGGAAACTCCAGGAGCCAACAAGGAAGTCTGGAGCATAGGAGGACCAGCACAGAGGACAAGTGCTGGGGTATGGGCAGAGGTCGGCTGGTGGCCCTCCTATGGAGGACTGGAGGTGGGAAAGGGCTACCTTTCAGTTTTTGTTTTTGGACTGGACTGCTCCCTGGATTGTCTTTGATGGGCTTGGCTGAGCTCAGGTAGCCCTCCATGGGGTGAGTTGAGCACCCCCTCTCCTGGGAAAATTGCTTTGTTATCAGAAGTCACTGTTTGAAAGGTCAAGATGTGCCACCTGAGAGATCTGGTGAGAGCTTTGAAATCTTAATCCCACGGGAACTGAGCGTTGTCAAAGTGACCAGACCCTCACTGGAAGCAAGTAGGTCTGGAGAACAGGTCCAGGTTTCCTCTGAAACTAAAGAGTGGCTTCTGGTCCCCAATATTATATAGTGAAAACAGCATGCATATTCTCCGTCTTCTAACACCACAGCACCTTTTATCTCTTCTTTGGTAGATATTTTTCTACTTTTCTCATGTTATACACATAACTTCTCATACAACAACTAATATATCCCTTTTTTCCTTCAGTTTGTATAACTGTATTTTTTATTTTCTTTAACAATTTTTTTTCTTTTCTCTGACGGATGGGAGGTATTGGTCTGGCTGGAAGGTCACAGCATTAGTCTGGCTCAAGGAGACCATGAGCTCACAGTCTAAGGTGTCCTTCTAGCTTTGGCCTTTGGAAAGATGGTGTTGGTAGGTCCCCACTGTACTGATTTCTTTCTATATTTAGTAGACGTGGAGCCTTGTTTTGCCAGGCTAGTAAGGAGAGCCTGACTAGAAGGATGCACCCAGCCTGGCCCTTCAAACTCCTAGGGTTGTAGGTGTGAGTCAAAGAACACTGCCAAACACCACCATTTCTCCTGTCCCTCTCTTTCCCTCTTTCTGTCCTTCTCTCCTTTTCTCCTTTTCTTCAGCTCTTTTTTTCTCTCCCCCCTTTTTTTTTCCTGTATCTTTTTCTTTCTCTATCCCTTCTTCCTCTTTATCATTCTCTTCCTTTTGATCTTAAACCTAAAGGCCACTTAAATACCTAAGCTCAGAGACAAAGTAATTTAAAGTGAAGGAGGCAGTGAAAGAAAAAAGTAGGGGAAGGAAGTAAACAAGAAGAAAACGCAGATGAGGAGGAACCAGCAGAAAAATTCCCACAACAAGAAAACCCAGAACAAAGCAACTGCTCCAAGGATCATGAGGTAGCCACCCACCACAGAGAATTCCACCTATAAAGATTTATTAGAAATTACATAAAGGGAATTTAAAGTATGGATGAAAAAGGAAATAAAAGGGAATTAATAAGAAAGTGGAAAAACAGAATCAAAAATGGATAAAAGATAAGAATAATGTAGAAAGGATATGGCAGAGATTAAAGAACTGAAGGAGTCAATCAGGAAACTTAAATATGCAGTAGAAAAGTATCAATAACATATTAAATCACGGAGAAAGAAAAGAATCTCAGAACCTGAGGATACAGCTCCTGAGCTAACTCAGGTAGTTAAATAAGGAAAAGAAGAGAGAGAAAGCAAAACATTCACTCAAAGAATTACGAGACTTCACAAAGCATTCAAACATATAAATTATATAGATCTCTAAAGGGAAGGAGAACATCCCAAAGGAATACAGTCTCTACTGGAGGATATCATAAGTGAAAATATCCCAACCATCATCAAAGATTCTGAGACACTCCTTTTAGGGGTTATCAAACCCAGGCTTGTCTCAACATGAACAGAGTATCTCCAAGATACATAGCAATAAACCTATCCAAAGTCAAGATGAAAGATAAAAATTCTGTAAGTAGTCAGGAGTAAGTGCCAATTGACTTACAGGGTGAAGGTAGATTTTTCAGCTGAAACTTTCCATGCCAGAAAAGAATGGTCATCTACCTTTAACCATCTTGACTAAAACAATTTCATCCCAGAGTTCTATATCCTGGTGAAATCAAATCTTTTGCTGAGCTGCAAAGATTGACAAAATTCAGCACAACAAGACCAGCTCTACAGGAAATACTTAGACCTATTCTCCACACTGACCATCTCAATGGACCACCAGTAAAATAAATACCCAGAAAATAAAGGACAAAACCTTCCTTTCACAATGACACAAGGATGAAACTAACCAACATACTTTCACAAAATAAGTTGAATAGAATTCCACCACACTTATCAATTCTCTCAAGAAATACTAATGGCTTGAATTCCCCACTGAAAAGGTACAGACTGGGTGATTGGATTAAAAAAGCACAAGGCATCCATATGCTGTCTCCAGGAAACACACCAAGCCTTAAAGGACAAAAGGTGAAGGAAGGATGGGAAAACAATATTTCAGACAAATGAAAATCAGAAGAAACAAGGGGTCACTATCTTATTTTCATATACTAGTGGATTTAAAGCAACTAATGTTAAATATAAAGATGGTCACTTCATACTGGTCATGTGAACAATACAACAAGAGGACATTTCAATTCTAAATATTTATGCATCCAACTTAAATGCTAGAAGAGTTATGAAATGGTCTGAGAAGTATGATATACTATAACACCATAATAGCTGTGGACATTAATACCTCTCTGAGAGAACTAGAGAGACAGTCTAATCAGAAACTAAACAAACATACAAGTGACTTAAATGTAACTCTAGAACAAATGGTCTTAATAGACATATACAGAATGCACCATCTCAAAGCTAAGGAATATGTACATTCTTCTTGTCAGCCTGTGGAACATTCTCCAAAATAGACTATCCTAGGACACAAATAAAATCTCAACAAAATCAAAAGAATTGAAATTATATGTTGTATCTTCTCGGACCACAAGGTGATAAAGGTGGAACTCAACTCCAACAAAACTGTCATCCCCATACAAAGGCATGGAAATTAAACAACTTTATGCTAACAACAGTTGGGTCAAGGAAAAAATAAAAGATGAAATTATTAAATTTCTCAAACATAACAAAAATGAAATTATAAGCTACCAAACCTGTGTAATACTACAAAAGAAGTCCTAATAGGGAAATGTAATGCATTAGATGCCTACATCTGAAAATCCAGAGAGCACATGAACAAACTGAATCAACTTAAAGAAATGGAAAAGGAAGAGCAATCCAATCCCAAACCTAGCAGAAGAAAAGAAGTAACCAAAATTAAATCAGAAATAAAGGAAATTGAAAATAAAAGAGTCATTCTGAAAATTAATGAAACAAAAAGTTGGTTCTCTGAAAAAGTAAATGAAATTCATAAACCTTTGGTCAGATTAACTAGTAACAGAAAAGTAACATCTCTAATAACTTCAATCAGAAACAAAAAAGGGGAAATACCAACCAGTACCATAGAGATTCAAGAGATTATCTCTGACTACTACAAGAAACTCTATGTCCACAAATTTAACAATGTGGAGGAAATGAACCAATACCTGAAATCACACCCTCTCCCTATACTTAACCAAGAAGCAATAGATCTCTTGAACAGATCAATATCAAGCACTGAGATTGAAGAAACAATAAAAAATCTTCCAACAAAAAATTATTCTGGACCAGATGGCTTCACACCAGAATTCTATCAAACCTTCAAAGAAGTGCTTATATCCATTTTGCACAAACTGTTCCAAAACATTGAGAAGGAAGGATCTCCAACACATTCTATGAAGCAAATATCACCCTGATACCAAAACCGGGGTGGGGGGGACAGCAAAAAGGAGAACTTCAGAACAATTTCAATAATGAATATAGATGCGAAAATACTCAGTAAAATCTTAGGCAATAGATCACAGCTACACATTAAAAAAATTATACATGACAGTCAAGTAGGCTTCATCTAAAGGATGCAAGGCTGCTTAACATATGCAAATCCATAAATGTAATTCACCATATCAATTGAAGCAAAAGCAAGGACGATATAATCCTCTCAAAAGATGTAGAAAAAGCATTTTATAAAATTCAGCATCCTTTTCTAATAAGAACATTTAAGAATATAGGTATAGGTGGCACATTTCTTAAACTGATTGAAGCCATCTATGACAAACCCACAGGTAACATTATACTGAAAGGAGTAAAATTAAAAGCTTTTCCACTTAGAACTGGAGCCAGACAAGGATGTTCACTATTGCCACTATTATTCAATATAGTTCTAGAAGGTCTAACAAATGCAATTAGGCAAGAGAAGGATATAAAGGGCATCTAAATGGGGGCAGACGAGGTCATCGCTCTTTGCTAATGATACGATCTTAGAGAACCCCAGAGACTCAACCACAAGACTCTTGGAAGTGATCAAAACATATAATAATGTCTAAGGGTATAAAATCAATGTCCACAAATCAGTAGCCTTTGTAAACCCCAATAACAGCCAAGTTGAGAAACTAATCAAAGACATAATTCCCTTCTTAGTAGCTTCAAAGAAAAATTAAATACCTAGGAATATACTTAACAAAAGAAGTGAAGGATCTCTACAAAAAGAACTATAAAACGTTAAGAGAAATAGCTAACGACATTACAAATGGAAGAACATACCTTGCTCTTGACTGGGAAGAATCAGCATTGTTAAAATGCCTATATTATACAGATTCAATGTAATCTGCAGTAAAAAACCAACATCATACTTAGAATAATTTGGAAAATGTAGTTCTTCATTTTGTAAGGAAGCAAGAAAAAACCCTCTAAAGCCAAGGCAACTCTCAGTAATAAAAACAAAGCTGCAGGTATCACTCTACCAGACTTTGGTTATATTATAAGTCTAAAGTAATCAAAATGGCATGGTATTGGCACAAAAATAGATATGTAGACATATGGAACAGAATAGAAGACCAAGAGATGAAATCAGTCTTTTATAGCCATCTGATCTTTGATAAACCAAACCAAAACATACAGTGGGAAAAATAATCCCTATTCAATAAATAGTGCTGAGAGAACTGGATAAACACATGCAAAAGACTGAAACTAGACCCCCACCTCTCACCATTTACAAAAATCAACTCAAGATGATTAGATAAAAGATTAAAATCTAAGATATGTAACAATAAGAATCCTAGAAGAAGTTTGGGAAAAACTCCTAATGATATCAGACTGGGGAAAGATTTTAAGAAGACTTCAGTGGAAATTGCAACAACAACAAAAATAAACAAATGGGACTTAATTAAACTGAAAAGATTCTGCGCAGGTAAGGACACAACAATTAAGGCAAATAGATAACTTTCAGAATGGGAAAATATATTTGCATATTATGAATCTGACAGAGGGTTGATAACTAGAATCTACAGAAAACTCAAATTGATCAACAAAAAAAGATCAAAGAATCCCACCTATCACTAGTGACATGAACAGAACCTTCTCTGAGGAAGACAGATGAATGGCTAACAAACATTCGAAAAATGCCCACCATCCCTAATCATCAGAGAAATGCAAATCAAAACCACCCCATGACATCACCTAACACTAGTGAGAATGGCCCACATCACAAAATCCCAAAGTTGTAGATGCTGGCACAGACGTAGAGAGAGGGAAACCCTTTTACACTGTTGGTGGAACTATAAGAGGTGTAACCTCTTTGGAAAGAAGTATGGAGAATCCTCAAAATAGACCTTCCATTTGATCCTGCAATCCCATTACTAGGCATCTACCCAGAAGAAAAAAAATCATTTTTATCATACTGAGAGGACATTTGCATGATATTGTTTATTGCAGCCCAATTTACAATTTTACAAACCTAAATGCCATCAAGCCAGGAATGGATTATCAAGCTGTAGTATATGTATACCATGGAACACTATGTAGCCATAATAAAAGATGAAGACTTTACATCTTTTGTATTAACCTGAATGGAGTTGAAGCACATTCTTCTTAGCAAAAGTATCACAAGAATGGAAGAACAAATATCCAATGTACTCAATACTAATATGAAGCCAGTAGACAATCTAATATATCCCCACATAACAGAAAATCTCAATTTAATTCATGTTGGGGGTGAGAGAGGGGATTAAGGGAAGGGATTTTTGTGCTCCCGCTTAATGAGCACAATGTAAGAGTATTGGCATACCTTTTGGTGTGGGACATAACTAGGAGAGGGACTCTACCCAACATACAAAAATATTGTAACCTTATTGTTTGTACCCTCACATTAACCTGAAATTAAAAAAAAAATAGACTCTCCAAACCCTAACTTCTGAATAAAAACTAGAAATAATAACAATAATAGTCACTACCTTATAAAATTGAGTTGAGAATTAAATACATGTGTACAGAGTACCTTCTGAGATACATAGCTCTTGTCAGATGTACAATAAATATTGCATGTTATGTTGTTATTCTTTTTCTTGCCCTTTTCTTTCCTCCACCTATCCCTTGTCATTCAGGGGTGACTCCTCATCACTCATGCATTATTTGTTTCATATAATTCTCTGTCCTTGGGTGATTCTATTACTACAGTGACCTCTGACTCTATTTTCCTTTAGCAGCCCACACACTCTGCTCCAACACATATTGAATCATTTTCAGAATGCAATTGTGTTCTAAAAATTATAATTTTTTAAAAATTTCAGATTACTATGAGAGTACAATAAGGTTACATGATTTGCATTTGTTAGGTAAAGTCCCTGTTGTAGTTGTGTCCTCCACCCAGGAGGTGTGCCATATACATTTACATTGTGCCCATTAGGTGGGAGCACACCAATTCCCTCCCTCCCATCTTGAATTAAATTGAGATTTTTCTCTTATGTGGGCATGTGTTAGATTGTCTGCTGGCTTTATGTTAGTATTAAGTACATTGGATATTTGCTTTTTTATTCTTTTGATACTTTACTAAGAAGAATATGCTTCAACTCCATCCAAGTTAATACAAAAGATGTAAGGTCTCCATCTTTTATTATGGCTGCATAGAGTGCCATGGTATACATATACCACAGTTTGTTAATCCATTCCTGGGTTGATGGGCATTTAGGTTGTTTCCACATCTTGACGATTGTAAATTGAACTGTAATAAACAATCTAGTGCAAATGTCCTTATGATAAAATGATCTTTTTTATTTTTTTCTGGGTAGATACCTAGTAATGGGATTGCAGGATCAAATGGAAGGTCTATTTTGAGTTCTTGGAGGAGTCTCCATACTTCTTTCTAAAGAGGCTATATTAGTTTGCAGTCCTACCAACAGTGTAAAAGTGTTCCCTTCTGTCTCCATCTGTGCAAGCATGTGCAGCTCTGGGACTTTGTGATGTGGGCTGTTCTCACTGGATAAAAGTTATGATTTTAAATTCAACCTCTTTATTCACAGCCTCTTTCCCTCCCACCTCTTCCATCTTCAATCTCAATTTCCCTGCTCCCTGTGAAGTTCTGCCAGGTCTAGTTACAAAGAGTAAGATTGGCAGAGTTGAGGATGGGAGAAGAGTAGGGCGTTTGAACAGCATATTGGCCTCCTCTCCACTCTTCACCTCGCTCTCGCTACCTGCCCGCCCGCCGGTCTGCTCACTGCCCAGAACATCTTCCACCATGGCCACCTCAGCAAGTTCCCACTCAAACAAAGGCATCAAGCAGGTATATATGGTGCTGCCTCAGGGTGAGAAAGTCCAAGCCATGTATATCTGGATCGACTGTACCAGAGAAGGTCTGCGCTGCAAGACCCACACCCTGGACTGTGAGCCCAAGTATGTAGAAGAGTTACCTGAGTGGAATTTTGATTGGCTCTAGTACTTTACAGTCTGAAGGCTCCAACAGTGACATGTGTCTCGTGCCTGCTGCCCTGTTCCGGGACCCCTTCTGCAAGGACCCCAGGAAGCTGATGTTCTGTGAAGTTTTCAAGTATAATCGAAAACCTCTGGAGACCAATTTGAGGCACAATCTTGTAAGCGGATAATGGACATGGTGAGCACCCAGCACCCGTGGTTTGGAATGGAGCAGGAATACACACTGATGGGGACAGATGGGCACCCCTTTGGTTGGCCCTCCAATGGCTTCCCTGGACCCCACGGTCCTTATTACTGTGGTGTGGAAGCAGACAGAGCCTATGGAAAGGATATTGTGGAGGCTCACTACCAAGCCTGCTTGTATGCTGGAAGCAAGATTGCCAGGACTAATGCTGAGGTCATGCCTACCCAGTGGGAATTCCAAATTGGATCCTGTGTAGAAATCAGCATGGGACATCATCTCTGGGTGGCTCATTTCATCTTGTATCATGTGTGTGAAGACTTTGGAGTGATAGCAACCTTTGATCCCAAGCCCATTCCCAGGAACTGGAATGGTGCAGGCTGCCATACCAACTTCAGCACCAAGGCCATGCAGGAGGAGAATGGTCTGAAGTACATTGAGGAGGTCACTGAGAAACTAAGCAAGCGGCACCAGGACCACCTTCATGCCTATGATCCCAAGGGGGGCCTGGACAATGCCCAGCGCCTAACTGGATGCCACAAAACCTCCAACATCAACGACTTTTCTGCTGGTGTAGCCAACCGTAGTGCCAGGATGCGCATTCCCTGGAATGTTGGCCAGGAGAAGAAGGGCTACTTTGAAGACCGTCGTCCCTCTGCCAACTGTGACCCCTTCTCAGTGACGAAAGCCCTCATCCGCACGTGTCTTCTCAATGAATCTGGCGACAAGCCCTTCCAGCACAAAAACTAAATGAGCTAGACTTCCAGCTATTGAGCCCTTTCTGGTTCTCTACCCCACTCCAAATCTTCTCCCCTCTCCCCAATTGTCCCAATTGTAATTCAAAAGGGTGGAATATCAAGGTCTTTTTTTTATTCCTCATGCCCAGTTAATCTTGTTTTCTTTGGCCAAGATAGAGGGGTCAAGTTCTTAATCTCTTTGCATCCACCCTCTTTTTATTTCCCTATCACTAAAGCTTTCTAGTGTGCTAGTGGGCAGGGAGGGGCATAACCACTACTTCCACTTAATGGGGTGAGCTTATCCAGTAGGCATAGCTCTGCTGGAGGGAGAGGACTTTTTCTTCAGGTTAGCTGAAAGGGGAAGACCTGGCTTACTTTAGGTTAGGACTTCCTTGGTGGAAAGTTGTAAGAGATTATAACCAACATTCTACTATAAGTGGGAATTAGAGAAAATAGAGGTTGGAGATCAGGGAGGGAAATGCCCTCCATCTCAGGCCACACTTCCCTTTCTTGGGGCTAAATGCCCTCCCCTCAGCAAAGAGCTCAGAGTAAACTGATGGATATCCCTACCTTAAAAGAAGAAAAGGTTCTTATTGCTTGTTCCTCCTTTATAACAAAAAGCAGAGTAGTATTTTTATATTTAAATGTAA
>CAUYQV010042474.1:0-10890 GCA_963574575.1 Galagoides demidoff
TTTAGTTCTCTAAGTATTCTCCAGATGTCTTTCACTTGTCAGAGAAACTGGACAGTTCATGTCCAGAAACAGTAATTTTAGCCACAAGGAAACATGATAGCAAACAAAAGAGCTCTTTATTTGCTTTTTTGACTGAACAAGTATCAGTAGCTGAGAGGAGTTTCAATATTAGAACTTTCTTACCCAGCTTACTTACATGTAGGTCAGTAGAAGTCTGTCGCTTCTTGAATGACCCTCTGTCATATATCAAATGGGGAAGGTGAGACCTCAAGCCATCTGCCTCCTTTCCTCTGCACAGGGTGGCAGGTAGGCAGTGGACATTGACACCTACGGCTGCCAGAACTCATCTTCATCTTCTGGTTGGGGGCCAGTCTGCTACAAAAAAAATTTTTTTGTATTGAATAGGACCTGAGGAATTCACTCAGCTAATTAATAACAGAGAGACCCAGAGCTTGAAAGCAGCAGAAAGTCCTGAAACAACTTACTCACATAATTCAAAAGAGTTTTGTACTAGTTGCCATCCTGAGTATGACTAGGCTGCTTTACCTTGATGATATTCCACATGCTGTTTGTGTTATTCATGGGTATGCTCCCTGTATCATCATCAAAACCTTCAAATTTTGGAAGAGCACTGAACCTCTGGAAGGGGAGGGGCCTGATAAATCACCTGCACTTCAGTGCTTTCTCTGTGCAGGGTGGTGGATACACTGCAGAGCACCATAGCCTTGGTGTGTCAGGAGAGGGGCAGCCTGCAGGAGTTGTGGTGCTGGGCCAACAGCTGATCTGCAGCCATAACTGGAAAGGGGGATCCCCAAAGACAGTGAATAGGGTCAAAGGGTCAAATGATCTGAGGCTGAATGTCTTAATGCAGACCAGCGGCATATAGAGTTGAAGGTTGGATTTGGAAACTGAATAACCCCACCAGAGCAGGAGTAAGCCAGACAAATGCAGCTAGGATCTCTAGTGACAGTCACAAACAGCAGACCGAAAGGTAAAGGGTAGAGAGGAAAGCGAGGAAAGTTCATGGGAAGCCCTAACTCTGTGCTTGCTAGGGGACTAGAGGAGCTTGTGGCAGGAATGACCATGATTCAGGACAACTTTCTGCCCTTTTTGTGGAAACTAACTTTTGTGGTGATACCCTCTGTAGGTTCTCTAGCAGACAATGTACAAATTGCTGACTGAGATAAAGATGATTCAGAGCAATGCTCCCATCTCCAAATGTGAAGTTGGAATTTTAACAGATAGACTAAAGTAATGCTCAATGTGGTGCCGTTTCACTGACATATAGGCCAGGGTCAAAGAATTGGTGAGTAGAGCCACCACATAGGAAGTTCACAAATAGAAAATATAACTTCTGACTCACAAGATGTCTAGATAAACCATGAGTGGCCTCTTATCTCAACTGCTGATCCTCACGCTCATTCAAAATCTTCAGGGGAGAATCCTGACCAGGTTGGTATCCTAACAAATCAGCCCAGACAATGCCAAGAGTCTCCTAAGGAGAAGAATCAGGCCCGGGGATACATCATAGGTGTTAAGTGCTGTAGTCTCAGGAAAGCAAATAGAAATTAAAACTTTTCTCTACCTCCTTATCAATAAAGGCCTCCTTGTCAGTGTGGGAGCTGGAGCTGGTCAGTCTCCTCATAGATTCATCTAGTCATCAGCCACCTGAACAATATACCTTCTAAGTTTTCCTTCGTAAGAAAAATCTGTTTTTTGTTCATGAATAGTTGTTACCTGGGAGCATGACCAAGACTACAATTTATTCAAGTTATGATTTTATTCTTTGCTAACTATTGTATTATTTCTTTAATTTCTATTTTTATTTCCTAAATTTTTGATCATATTGCTCACTGCCATAAGTGCTTTTAAAGATTTTTATTTCCTGAAATAAAGTCCTTATATTAGTTTCCTTTGGCGACTATAACAAATTACCACAATCTTAGTGACTGAAAAAAAGAAAACGTAATTCCCTCAAACTTCTGGAGGCCAGAAGTAAAAAATCATGTATTAACCACATTTTTAGGTTATGTAAACTGGATGCTTTAATGTCTGCTCTGCATGCATAGGGCAGCCACGCCTTGTACTGGGCACTATAATAGTTGGCCTATGTTGCCTCCGTTGGCCTCCTGCCTCCCTCATTAACCCCGCTTCTTCCTCTGAAGGAGTCCTCCTCCCAGGGGTGCTAACCAATCCACAGTCCCTACATAGAACCACTTTGGGTGGGGGGGTGGGGAACTCTCATACTCTTAGACTCTATACTTCTGCCCTGATTATCCCAGGACTGGGTACCAGGCAACATGCGACAGCCCGTGCCCCAGAGCCCACTGAAGTTATTCAAACCAGCTAATTCTAAGCCTGCTTACTCCGCATCTCCTGTTTCTAGTTACAGGAATCACAATAAAGACTCTTGTTCACTGTTTCCTTCCTCCCTCTGTCTTGTGATGACTGACCTTTCTGTTTTTTCCCACTTGGCCCTGTGTAGTGTGGCATACCCTCTCTTCTTGGGATCTACAAATAACAAACATTCTCTTTGGTGGTATTTGTCTCCCTATCTGTCAGTCTGACTGTGCCTCATAGTTTCTACCAATACACACATTTTGTCTCATACATTTACTGTTTTCTGTTACGCTCACTCTGAAGGCAGTGAGGGAGAATCCATTCCTTGCTTCTTCTATCTGTTGGTGGCTACCAGCATTCCTTGACTTATAGGAACATGACTCTAGTCTTTAGTACCAGCACCTCAGCTCTGTGCTGTCCTCACATCACCTTCCCCTCTGGCCACGTACCAGGTCTCTTCCTGCCTGTCTTTTGTAAGGACACGGGATGGGATACAGAACCCACCTAAGTAACCCTGGGTAAGCTTTCTATCTCAAGATTTATTAAATTAATTACATCTGCCAAGATATTTTTTGCAAATAAGATAATATTTACAGGTTTCAGGGAGCAGCCATGCACATATCTCTGGCAGCCATTATCAAATTATCACAGACCCAGCCTTGAAGCTTAAGAGAGAGAACATTTCACAGTCTGGACCATGTCCACCATTTCAGCTTTACCTCCTGCTTGCTCTCCTTTCCAGGCATTCTATAGTTTTCTTTTTACAAGATATCTTACTATTCTCAGATTAAACTATAGTTACTTAAACAAGAGCAAGCATAGGGACAGAGATTAGAGTGATGCAACCAGAAGCCAATGAATGCTGTTGGCATACACAAGAAGCTGGGAGAAGGAAGAAATGGATGCTGCACTAGAACCTCCAGAGAAAGCATGGCCCTACCAACACCTTGATTTTAGACTTTTGGCCTCCAGGAGTATGAGAGAATAAATTACCTTTAAGTTACCAAGTTTATAGCAATTAGTTATAGTGGCCACAGAAAATGACTAAAACCAGCTTATCTAAAAAGAATATTTACCAAAGTATAGAATTATTTCATATTCATTGGTTGGCTTATTTATTACCTGCCTCCTCCAATAAAATATCAGCCACAAAAGGAATGGATTTTGTCCTCTTTACCTCAGTCTTTACAACAATGTCTAATACATGATAGAAGCTTTATAAATAATGGAAGAATAAATTGATGAAAAAATCCCTTATCCTGGGTTCCAACAATGGGATATAATTTGAAACAGTGGGGGGAAACTCATCTATAGCACAGTGATGCTGGTCTCTGACAGACAAACCTATCCTCAAGAACTCAACTCCTTTCAATACACAAACCTGAGAATGTGCCATCTCCATCTCTCTCACTTACATACTTGCAACCATACAATTCCAATGATTTTTTTTTTTATCTCCCTTTTCTATCCAAGTTATATTCTAGTCTCTATTCTTACTTCTTCTCTGGTTGAATATCTCACTATCTCTCCCTGAGACCATTCATGTTCTAACTGACCTCCTTGACTCCAGCCTAAAGTTCTCAAATACACCTTTCAGCATTTAAGAATTACATATCAAAAATTAGATGGTAGCAAGTTCTGTTGATTATCTACCATCATTTTGCTCACATAATGCTTCCTTCCATCCAAGTATTAGCTCTCTGAATATTTCTATAAGGCTGGCCTGTTTTTCAGCTCTAGGAAATGAATTATTATTTGTCTAAATCATAAGAGATGCTAGTAAGAAGAGATGCCCAGGGAAATACCTGCTTATTTTTTCTAACTATGCTTGGGAATGCACATTTGGAGTGAGGTGAGACATACTTGGGCTGAGAATAGCAGAATAGATGTTCTATGGAAGATATTATTGAGTCAACATACTAGCTAGCAGCCTTCATCCTTTCTCAACCAAAATATCTTGTTATAAATTCCTTAATTTTAAATCATTTAAGTTCGCTTTTGTGTTACTTATAACTAGAAATATACTAAGTGACATGAAAGTCATTTAGTTTATGCCTTCTTACAAATTCTTCAGCAATTCCCCATCACTCATTGGATAAACTCCTGATCACTTAGCTTGGTAGTAAAGGACCTCATGAGCTTGCATCTCTGCCTTTCTGCAGCCTCATTCAGTTTCAGTCTCCGCTTTCTGTCTTATCATCTCAGCAATATCTGACAAATCAGGTTCCTCTTACCACCAACCACTCCTCATACATAAAGTTATTTTATGACTTACTCATTATCTTCTCTAATCCTGAAATACCTTTCACATATTTCCCACATTGCTATCGGTCTTTCCTTCCAATGATGATGCTAAGGCTTAATCTTTTTTTTTTTTTTTTGAAACTGTCCTCATTTACTATAGAGCAAAAATACCCACCTTTGGGTACTTCCTACACTCTACACATTCCTATAGCTTAGCACTTAGGGCCATGCTTTTCAACTCATGTGCTACAGCACACTGGTGTGCCATGAAAAATTTTAAAGATCATTAATTTTAAAATACTCTTCAGCCATTAAAAAAGATGGAGACTTTAAGCTGGAGGGAGGTGGAACATATTCTTCTTAATGAAGCATCACAAGAATGAAGAAGCAGGAATCCAATGTACTCTATTCTTATATGGAGGCAGTAGATGAACTAATACAATGGGGTGGCAGGGGAATGAGGAGCAGAGATGGGGGGAGGGAGAAGGATGGGGATCACAGTTTATGGTGCAACTCTTGGGTGTGGGACACAATCATAAGAGAGCTTTATGTAACAAATGCATTCAGTATAACTGAATTCTTTTTACCTTCAAAGAATCTCAAACAATTAAAAAAATGCATAATCTAAGTGTGCCACAGAAGTTAAACTATAGGTTCAAGTGTCCCATGAAATTAAAAAAGGTTGAAAAACACTGACTTAGGGTTTTTAATTTATATTTTCTGTGTATTTGTCTATGTTGAAAACTCCCTGATGAGAAGGGCTCTTCATTATCCATTCTTGTTGGGTCATGACTTAATGTCATACATTAAGTTTATCAATAAATAGTAGTTGAACTAGACTGAATACAATCAATAATGCACAAAATCTACCTCTACTCAATTTAAGTCAACATTTTTGTGTTTTATTTCTTCTCTTTCTTAAGTATTGAAGCTAAGTAAATGGTAGTTTTTACTTTCAAAGATTTTAATCTGTACTTATTTTCATTTCTGCTCAGAAACATATACGTTAATAGAGGAAGTCTTCCTAAACGTTATTAAGAACACCTACAAGAAAGCTACAGCTAACATTACACTCAATAAAGAAAAATTCAAAGCTTTTTCACTAAGATCAGAAAAAGGAAATAAAAGTTATACATATTAAGAAAGAAAAAGTAAAGCTATCTTTGTTCACAGATGTCATGATTGTCTATATAGAAAATAGATTTTTGTTGATTAAAAAATCTCCTGGAAATAGTAAATGAGTGTGATGAGACTCTAGCAAACAAAGTTAATATATGAAACTTAATTGTTTTCCTATGTACTAGGAATGAACAATTAAAATGAAAAACACAATAGCTTTACAACAGCATACACAAAAATGGAATACTCAGGTATAAATGTAATAAGATATATTCTATATCAACATGAGGAAAATTATTAATATAAAACTCTATTGAAAGAGATGATAAAAGTACTAAATAGAGGGCGAGGTATTTTATGCTGATGGGCAAGAAGACCATATTGGTTGTCAAGATGTCACAAGAAGACCATATTGGTTGTCAAGATGTCAGTTCTCCCCAACCTGATCTGTAGAGTCAATGCAATTCCAGTCAAATCCTAGCAAATCAATTTGTTATTTTTCACATTTTATTGCATATATTACATATTTTAAAAATATAACATAAAGTTTTATGTATTTATTCATAGTGAAATGGTTATTACAGCAAAGTAATGAACATATCCATCTTTCCACATACTTGTCTTTTTTCATTTTGTGGCAAGAGCACCTACAATCTAGTCTTTTAGCAAAACTCCTAAGGCCAATACATAATTAACTATAGTCCTCATGCTGTACATTAGATCTCCAAAAATCTTTCATCCTACATTTCTACAACTTTGTGTCCCTTGACCTATATCTCCTCAGTTTCTCCTTACCCACTACTACCTCTGGTAACCATCATTTTATTCTGTATCTCTGTGTGTTCATTTTCTTTAGATTCCACATATATGTGGGACCATGAAGTTTTTTTCTATATAATTCTTGATTATTTCACTTATAATGCTACTAAATTTTTGTTGTGACAAATGGCAGACTCTCCTTTTTGAAGGGTGAATAACATTCCATTGTGTGTATATGTATACATACATATCACAAAAACTGTGGCAAATATCAGCTATCTATCTATCTAAAGAGAGAGAGAAAGAGGGCGAGAGACAGATATGCTTTGTTATCAATTAATTTTCAATGGTCACTTCAGTTGTTTCCAAATTCTGGATTTTATGAATAATGCTACAATGAACAAGGAATACATGTATCTTTATGTTATAGTTTCATTTCCTTTGGGTGTCTACCCAGAAGAGGGATTGCTAGGTCATATTTTAAAATTTCTTTAGTAACCCCCATACTGTTTTCCATAATGACTACACTAATCTATATTTCCGTAAATAGCATAAGAGGTTTCTGTTTTCTCCACATCTTGCCAAAAACTTATCTCTTGTCTTTTTGGAAATAGCTGTCTGAACAAGTGTAAGGCGGTATAGTGGTTTGGGTTTGCATTTTCCTAATGGTTAGTGATGCTGAGCACATTGTAATATACTTTTGATATCAATGAATTGATCCTAGACTTTATATAGAGTGTCAAAGACTCAGAATAGCAAATACAATGTTGAATGAAAAAAGTGTAATAGTGGGACTGACATTGCTTGACTTTAAGACTTACTCTAAAGCCATACTAATCTAGACAAAAAATAAATGAATGGATCAGTGGATCAATGAGCCAGAATATAGAGTCCAGAAATAGAGCACCATAAATAAATATTGCCAATTGATCCTGGCAAAGGAGCAAAGGCAATACAATGGAGAATAGATAGAATTTTCACCAAATGGTGTTGGAACAGCCACACATCCACATGGAAAACAAATGAATCTGGAAACCAAATTATATCTTTCACAAAATTACCTCAAAGTGGATCATAAACCTAAGCTCTATAGACAAGACATTCCATGAACCCTATAGTGCTACAAACAACCTAGAAGACAGTGTAGGAGAAAATCAAGATGGCCTAAGTATGGTGATGACTTTTTTAGATATAACACCAAGGCATGATTTATGGAAGAAACTTTTCTTAAAAAACTATGTATGCTGTTACCATTATTCTAACAATTGCAAACCTTGGTGTTTACCTAAGGGAGCCAAAAACTTATGTGCACACAAGAACCTGTAGGCTGATGATTATAGAAGATCTATTTATAATTGGCAAAATGTGGAAGCAACCACATAGCCTTTAGCAAGTGAAAAAATAAATAAACTGTAGTACATGCAGACAATGAAATATTATTCAGCCCTAAGAGAAATAAGCTATCAAGCCATGGAAATACATGGAAGTACCTTAAATGTATATCATTAAGTGAAAGAAGCGAATTTGAAAAGGCTACGCACTGTACGCACTGTATAATTACAACTAATTGTAATCATAAAAAGACAAAGGTATGGAGACAGTAAAGAGAAGGAGAGGAATAGATGGAAAACTGATGGTTCTTAGGACAGTGAAACTAGTCTGTATGATAATATAACTGTGGGTACATGTCATAATACATATGTTTGAACTCATCACAGGTACAACACAACAGTGAACCTTAAGGTAAATTATGGACTTTGGATAATAAAAATATGTCAATATTGGGCACATGTTCATTGAGTGCAACAAACATTGCTGCTCTCATGTGGGGGCGTTGATGGTGGGTGGTGGTGCTTGTGTGGGGGTGGGAGGTGTATGAGAGTTCTGTAATTTCTGTTCAACTTTGATGTGAACGTAAAACTGCTCTAAAAATTAAAGACTTTTAAAAAGCAACAAAAGAAGTTTTATGGAATTTAATGGCAACTGAAAGTATCTTTGCAATAAAACATATAGGAGGAGCAGAGCTTGTCTGCAACCCTGATGGTGAGATTGAAAATGATATCTCAGAGTGTTCTTCTGAGCAAAGTATCACAAGAATGGAGGAAAAAGTATCCAATGTACACACCCCTATTATGAAACTAATTTATACCTTTTATATGAAAGCTATAACCAAATAGCCTAAGAATCTGGGGTGGGGGGAAGGGGTGGAGGGAGGTGGATTGGAGGGACCATTTTTGAGGTATATCTTACAGGGGTACAAGTGAAACTCTCTAAGAGTAGAATCAGAATGTTTTAAAACTATAACTGAGAAAATGACATGAAGGCTGTGTTGATCCGTTTGAAGGAAGTATTTCGGATTGCATGTGAAAACCCCACACTTTACCCCAGAAGTGCATTAATGTACATAGTTACCATTCAATAAAATTTAAAAAAAAAAAAAGAAAGAAAGATGGAGACTTTATGTCCTTCATGTTCACATGGATGGACCTGGAAAATGTTCTTCTTAGCAAAGTATCACAGGAATGGAAGAAAAAGTATCCAATGTACACCCCCCTATTGTGAAATTAATTTAAACTTTTTATATGAAAGCTATAAACTAATAACTTAAGAATATGGGGAGGAGGGAGGGAGAGGGGAGGGAGGAACAGGTGGAGGGAGGAGGATTGGAGGAATCACTTCTGTGGTTTATCTTACAAGGGTACAAGTGAATCTTTCTATGAGTAGAATATGAACATTTTAACACAATAACTAAAAAAATGACATGAAGGCTATGTTAACTAGTTTGATGGAAGCGTTGCAGATTGTGTGTGAAAACACCTCACTGTACCCTAGAAGTGCATTAATGTACACAGTTACCATTCAATTAAAAAAAAAAAAAGAATAGAACCTGACAGAAAAAAAAATAAAGAAGATAGATGGAAATTGACAAGGGTTTAGAAAAAGGAAAAGTTCTGATCAAGGAGAGTGAGTGAGGAAATAAAGGTAATCTTGCAGATAGTTAAGGAAGATAGGAAAAGGACAAGTCTGAAAAATAATTTTTAAAAGACAACTACTGAGGGTGTTCCAGAACATCATTTCCATCAATCGCACATTGTCAGTGTGTGACAGGATTTGGGGGAGAAAGGAGAGAAAATATCTTCGTTAGACAAAGCCAGACTTTGGATTCCTGAGTGGTCCCTTGAGGAAGCTGAGCTCCAGACACTTACCTCTCTCCTGCTGTGGGCAGAATTCCCTCTCTGGTGTTCCTCCTGAAATCATAGTGTATTATATGTTTATTGCCAAAGGGAGTTCACCTGGGTGGGTCTCATTTCACCACACTGGCCCTTTGAGACTAGAATTTTCTTTCACCGTCAGAAGTCAGAATTTCACAGCATGAAAAAGGTGTGAGGCATGGTTGCTGGTTTACACACAGAGATCAGGAGAGAAGGAACGAGGGCAACCTTAGAGAGCTGAGAGAGTCCTTAGCTGGTGGCCTGCAAGGAAAGTGGGACCTCAGTCCTACAGCTGCAAGGAACAGAATCTGCCAACAGCTTGAGTGAGCTGGAGACTGAATTCTCTCCCAGCGCCTCCAGATAAAAGCCCAGCACTTCTTTATTTAACTTTGTGATGTCCTAAGCAGAGAATTTAGCCAAACCATCCCAGACTTCTGACTTTCACAGCTAAGAGATAAAAATGTCTGTTGTTTTCAGCCTCTGTGTCTGTGACCATTTGTCATGCAGCAATAGACACCCCACAGGCCATGGAGAGCACAGATAGTGAGAACAAGGTGGAGCCTGTCAGGCTAGGGCCGGAGGACAGAGCTGGTCTGGGCAGTGTAGGTCCTGCCTGACCTTCAGCCCCTATCCCCCATTCTTATTGTTTTGTAATTTAACTCCCACCCCAGAGATGCCTATCTTGAGTACTATATGTGGGTTGACTTAGGAGAGTAACTTTTGAATTGGCATGTTGTAATAGGTCACTGAGTTATGTTGATTATTATTTAAAATAAGGGTTAATGTGGTCTTTGCTTTGAACTTTTTTTTTTTGAGACAGAGTCTCACTATGTCCCCCTCAGTAGAGTGCCCTGTGTCACAGCTCACAGTAACCTCAAATTCTTGGGCTTAAGTGATTCTCTTGCCTCAGTCTCCCAAGTAGCTGAGATTACAGGTACCTGCCACAATGCCTGGCTGTTTTTTTGTTGTAGTTGTCATTATTGTTTAGCAGGCCCAGGCCAGGATTGAACCTGCCAGCCCTGGTATATGTGGCCAGCACCCTAACAACTGAGCTACAGGCACTGAGCCTGCTTTGAACTTTTTTTTTTTTTTTTTTTGAGACGGAGCCTCAAGCTATCCCCCTGGGTAGAGTGCCATGGCATCACAGCTCATAGCAACCTCCAACTCCTGGGCTCAAGCGAGTCTCCTGCCTCCGCCTCCCAAGTAGCTGGGACCA
>CAUYQV010042475.1:0-18962 GCA_963574575.1 Galagoides demidoff
CTACTGTTCCTCATGCCAAGGCTTTCTCCTTGGCCTGTTCCAGCTCTTCACTCTGGGACTATAACTGGGCCTATCCCTCTCCATGTGCCCAGAGCAGGGCCCAGCCCAGAGCAAGTGAAGAGTAGCAGTGTGGGCTGGGCACAGTGGCTCACACCTATAATTCTAGCACTCTGAGAGGCCAAGGAGGGTGGATTGCCTGAGTTCATGACCAGCCTGAGTAAGAGCAAGACCTCATCTCTAAGAAATAGCCAGGTGTTGTGGCAGGTGCCTGTAGTCCCAGCTACTTGGGAGGCTGAGGCAAGAGAATCATTTAAGCCCAAGAGTTTGAGGTTGTTGTGAGCTGTGATGCCACAGTACTCTATGGAGGGTGAAAAAGTGAGACTCTGTCTCAAAAAAAGAAAAAAAAAAGAAAATGAAAACGATGGTTTAGAGATAATGCATGCTTATTAAAAAAAAAAAAGGTCTAACCTTATTTCTGCTGTAGGTGGGATCACTAGTCTATAAAATAATGAATCTATCTTAAACCTGTTTTTCCCCAGTGACTGAAAAGCACTGATCCATTTAAGGTGGGTCAATGACAGGGCACAAAATAAAAACCACAAACCGAATTATTTCCTTTTCAATTATTTCTCGACTGATTATGTTAAATTAGAGAAAGTCTCAGTCTGCAGCTAATCTGTCTTTAGCATCTCTTTAATGAAAGGTGGGTAGAGCCTTGCAGGCAAGTAAGATTTAACTAGAACACAGTAACACTACTGTGTATTCTATGTGTTTATTTTTAAGGTTTCCTTTTATTTATACATTTGTGGTTCCCATTATTTTTTCTTGTTGTGACTCAGGAAAATGCTAACTGGGCTAAGTTATTTTTTGTGCTACAGATTCCTCTGGAAGGGCGTCTGGCGGGAAGCCTATCGATCCCTTCATGGAATATTTTTAAATACATAGGAATGCTAAGGAAACCAGTTACAGCAAAACAGTTACTAAAATATTTTTAAAAACCATCAAAATGGGGCATGGTGGCTCAAGGCTGTAATCCTAGCACTCTGGGAGGCTGAGGTGGGTGGATTGCCTAAGCTCACAGGTTTGAGACCAGCCTGAGCCAGAGCCAGAGCCAGATCCCATCTCTAAAAATAGCCAGGTGTTCTGGCAGGCTCCTGTAGTCCCAGATACTCAGGAAGCTGAGGCAAGAGAATCGCTTGAGCCCAAGAGTTTGAGGTTGCTGTGAGCTATGACACCATGGTACTCTTACCGAGGGCAACAAAGTGCTGTCTCTGTTTAAAAACAAACAAACAAACCAAAAAAAACCCCATTAAAATCAGTATATAATAAACACATGTTTCTTTATTAACACATTAAATAATGAGATCTAACAATAGGTCTAAAAAACAACTCTACATGCAAAGCAGTGATTACCATCAAACAGTATTTTGGAATTCTTACAATTAATGTAATGTAATATGAAAACATTTTTGATTTCTATTGGTGGTAAAGTCATAGATAAACTAGTTTTACTTTGATTTGTTCCATACATTCATATTAAAAAGAAATGCTAAATTTCAGTTAGAGGTTAATAAAAATAAAAATGAAAAATTTTTTCCTGGCTCGGCGCCTGTGGCTCAATCGACTAAGGCGCCAGCCACGTACATCTAAGGTGGCAGGTTCGAATCCCCAGCCCGGGCCCGCCAAACAACAATGATGGCTGCAACCAAAAAATGGCCGGGCGTTGTGGCGGGCGCCTGCCGTCCCAGCTACTTGGGAGGCGGAGGCAGGAGACTCCCTTGAGCCCAGGAGTTGGAGGTTGCTATGTTGCTATGAGCTGTGATGCCATGGCACTCTACCCAGGGGGACAGCTTGAGGCTCTGTCTCAAAAAAAAGAAAAATTTTTTCCTATCCAAATTCATAGACCCTACAAATCCAGGTCTCAGCCAATCAGTGGGGCTGGGAGGAGAGTTCCTTTTCCTGGTCTCACATATATTGGCTTAGGAGTAGGCATATTATGCAGAGTTTCATAATAAAATGTAAAAGGAAGTCAGCTAAGAGGCTCGTAGAGAAGGTTTTTTTTTTTTTCTTGGTTTTAAAAAGGCACAAAAGGCTGGGCACGGTGACTCATGCCTGTAATCCTAGAACTCTGGGAGGCTGAGGTGGGTGGATTGCTTAAGTTCAGGAGTTCTAAGAACAGCCTGAGCAAGAGCGAGACCCCTATCTCTTATTAAAAATAGAAAACACTAGCTGGGCATTGCGGCAGGTGCTTGTAGTACTGAGGCAGGAGGGTCACTCGAGCCCAAGAGTTTGAGCTTGCTGTGAGCTATGACACCATGACACTCTACCTAGGGCATGCTATGAGACTCTGTCTCAAAACCAACAAACATACAAACACAGAACAAAAAAATAAAAAGGCAGGTGGGGAGCAGTGGCTTATGCCTGTAATCCTAGCATTCTGGGAGGCCAAGCAGTGGACTGCCTGAGTTCACAGGCACGAGACCAGCCTGAGCCAGAGCCAGACCCTGTCTCTAAAAATACACAGGTGTTGTGGGTGTCTATAGTCCCAGCTAATTGGAGGCTGAGACAAGAGAACTGCTTGAGCCCAAGAGTTTGAGGTTGCTGTGAGCTATGATGCCACAGCACTCTACTGAGGGTGACAAACTGAAACTATCCCCCAAATAAATAAATAAATAGGCACAAAGTAAGAAACTATGCTTCTCTTGACTTTGGAGATTGGTATGTGAGCATGCAATGCCTACAGCCATGGCAACCATTTTGCAGCCAAAGAAAGGCACTTGTGGGCATAGGGAATGAATGGCAGAATAGAAAGATGGAAAGAACAAAGGGGCCTCATTCTGATCTGGGGCCTCTTCTCAGTTAAACCAACCTACCCAAGAGCTATCTGGGGCTGTTTTTCACGTGAGATGATAAATCTCCTGATTATTTAAAGTGCTTGCATGTTGTATCACTTGAAGCATAAAATACCTATAGCCTAAAGTGACCCCTGAGTCTTTACCATAGTTACATGTCTTTTCCAACCTCCATAACAAATCCAGGTGGCCTGATCCCTGACTATTTCTGTGTCACAGGGTAGAGTGGCAGGGGTTGCTCTGTGCCCCAAGCTCAGCTCTGTTCTTTTTTTTCAGCCTCTTAGCTTCCTCAATGTGGAGCACAAGAGCTGTCTAATGAGAACTGACAAGACAGAGGCCACGGGGACTACTGACGATAGGAGAGAGAGCTCTTAGCAGAGGATGCCACCCAGAGGGCTGGAGCATTGGCTTATAGCTCCATTCTGGGTGTAGCTACAGGGTGGGGAGGAGGCAGAGCCAAGGTCCTGGAAAGTTGGTAGAAAAGAGGAATCAGGCAGCTCAGCAGGGTTGTAAAGTCAAGAGATAGATAAGAAGTTGATGTTTTCGGGCTTGGCGCCTGTGGCTCAATCGGCTAAGGCGCCAGCCACGTATACCTAAGGTGGCGGGTTCGAATCCCCAGCCCGGGCCTGCCAAACAACAATGACGGCTGCAACCAAAAAATGGCTGAGCGTTGTGGCGGGCGCCTGTGGTCCCAGCTACTTGGGAGGCTGAGGCAGGAGACTCGCTTGAGCCTAGGAGTTGGAGGTTGCTATGAGCTGTGATGCCATGGCGCTCTACCCAGGGGGATAGCTTGAGGCTCCGTCTCAAAAAAAAAAAAAAAAAAAAAAAGAAGTTGATGTTTTCATGTTCTTAACTGGTTCTGATCCAAATAACAGAGCTGATACCACTCCAATTTCTTTCTAAGAGTTCTTATCAACATGCAAAGTTCTGAATTTATAGCCATACATCTGATAGGAAGCTTAGGGAAGACTTCAGATAGACTCTATAATCTCTGCTAATTCTGTAATTGAGAACTAAACCCAGGACACAGATGGATTTGTAAAAGTATGCATTTTAGAAACTAAAATGACATTAGCAGGCCTCAGAGACAAATGTACACAACAAATGAGATCCATCAATACAGAAACAGATACAGTATGCTGCTTCTACTCCATACGGCCTATCTGGAAAAACAAAGGACTGAATGGGATAAGGCTGTTATACCTCTGAGGATGAGAGCAAAGCCATCTCAACAAGTCCCTTCTTGAAGGTTCTCTCAAACTACTTCGCAACAGAATGAGAGGAGGGATAAAGGATGGGAGAGGGCGGAGAAAGGGAAAAGAAGTTCCTTTTTATTATCTTCTTTGGTGAAAAATAATGAAGGATTTAAAAAAAAAAAGTGTTGTACATGCATGGGCCCATGCAGAAAATTCTGTGGTGACTGGCTTTCAAGTCACTGATTTCACATTGTCTGCTCACCTGACCTATCCTAGGGACAAAAGTCTCTGAGAATCAGGCAGGACTGCATTTGTCTACAAAGCCTAATTCTTTAAGAGCCTATCTACTCCGTTGCGGACTCAACCTGAATAAATCTCTCTGTGCTTACATGCCATTGCTATGGAATCGCTTACATTGAGTGGAAAAGTCATAAGATACACATTGTTAAGTGCCACTGGCCTAAGTGCAGCAATGGAGAACGCGAGAGAGGAGATGGGTCTGGAAAGCCCTCTTTTAGCTGGATTTCCAGAAACATTTCCTAGAGTTTTCTTCTCCAATTACCCAGATGTGAAAGCAATGAGTATGGGGGGTCATGTCTTTGTTCCTTTTGGGAATAAACGCTCCTGAGGAGATGGTGAATGCAGACTAGTACAGGAAACCCCATTCTGTCCTCCAGACACAGTTTCTCTCAGGCCCACAGCCCTTCCCTTTGCATTATCCCTCTCCTAGAGGCTTCTGAAATACAATGGGGAAAAAATTGGTTATATCGCTCTATTTAGTTATTTATTTAGAAACAGAGTCTCACTTATATGCTCTGGGTAGAGTGCTATGGCATTACAGCTCACAGCAACCTTCAACTCCTGGGCTTAGGTGATTCTCTCGCCTCAGCCTCCTGAGTAGCTGGGACTACGGGCGCCTGCCACAACACCTGGCTATTTCTTTTTTGTTGTTGTTGTTGCAGTTTGGCAGGGACTGGGTTAGAATCCGCCACCTTTGGTATATGGGGCGAGCACCCTACCCACGGAGCCACAGGCACCACCCACGTTGCTCTACTTAATAGACACTCTTTTGAAAGTGTTGTGATATTGACTATGTCATATTTTTTATGATGGACTAAATATGTGCAACTAAATATGCTTGTCATATGATAGGGGCCTATCATCATGCCTCTCAATCAATACATTGAGAATAATTAGGGCAAATAAGACACAAGGAGGTTTTTACCCTGGCAAATGTGAAGCCAGTATGAGCAAACCAGCATCACTTAAGTAGGAGGAGACAAGGAGAACTGGTGTCACCTCTGAGATGGAGATGTTCAGGGGCCAAAGACTGAGACCCACTCTCCACTCATTTGCCAGTACTACTATTCTCTAGGCTCACACATGAGTGTGGGACCTCAGAAAATTCTTCAATACCCACTTAATTCTTTTCTTCCCTAGAAAATAGTACTTAAGGCTCGGCGCCTGTGGCTCAAGCGGCTAAGGCCAGCCACATACACCTAAGGTGGCGGGTTCGAATCCCCAGCCCGGGCCCGCCAAACAACAATGATGGCTGCAACCAAAAAATGGCTGGGCTTTGTGGCGGGCGCCCGTAGTCCCAGCTACTTGGGAGGCTGAGGCAGGAGACTCGCTTGAGCCCAGGAATTGGAGGTTGCTATGAGCTGTGATGCCATGGCACTCTACCCAGGGGGATAGCTTGAGGCTCTGTCTCAAAAAAAAAAAAAAGAAAATAGTACTTAATGAGAATGGTCTTGTTCACCTAAGGGAGTGAGTCAAGGTTATATGTTTTGAAAACTCATTAATAACAGCATTTTAAAAAAGACAGACTCAGACAGCAGGAGAAAAGGAGAAAAGTACTTAGAAGGCATTTAAAATGGGGCAAGGCTGCTAGTGGTGGTGCTGATGGCCAGAGACATACTTGACTTCCTGTCAGAGCAGGAATGCCTTACCTCTTGGGTTTTGATTTGATAAGGAATTTTACCCTTAAGCTTCCAGATGTTCAGAAGCCCAGGTTCTTATTTCTGTCCCTTTTCAGACAATAGGAACAAAAGACGTCTTTTATTGGTTAGGAAATCAAACAGGTTGAGGCCAACACAGGTCCTGCTTAGGGTAAGAAAGAAGGACTGGTCTGGCAGGAAGAGCAGCAGCAGGGCATTAGGCACAGGTTACACCCTTCTTAGGCATCTCAGAAGCATGAGAATGTCCCTAGTTTCTTGGTAGGTCTGTTCAGGTTCATGCTCTATTTTTTTCTCTTACTCTTTGTCTCTCTGACATGCAGATGCAGACTTGAATGGATCCCACTGACTGGTATTTGGAGGCAGACTGCCAGATGCCAGGCTAGGAAGAACGGAGCCTAAATTGCTCCGTGTGTCTGGGATCCTGTTGGGGAGGGATCCCCAAGGGCTCTGGGCCAGCTCCAAAGCACCCCCAAGTTGCTAGGGCAGATAGGCCATTTTGGGGAGAGAGAGGGGAGCCTGATTCATCTCAGACACTGGTCACTTACACAAAGAATCCTTTCATAGTTATTGGCTGGCAGGGCTCCTCACAGGTTTTTTCAGGGTTTGTGCCCTGAATACAAATTAAGCAGCCTCACTGGGCTGCCACACAAACTGGCCCCAGTTACCAAGAAAGTGATACAGAATGAGGCCTCTTCTAGCCAGGCTATCAGTGTCCAGGCATCATGGTAGGAGATTCCAGACCCCCAGCTGGTAGTTCCACAAAGGCTGGGGCATTAGGGGCCCCCATAGAAGCAGAACCGTCTCAGGCTGGCGTCCTTCAGAGGAATAGTTTAAGTAGACGAAGATAAAAGGTTCCCCAGAGCACCCTGCTTAGCATTCTCAGCTGACGGTGAGGCAGAAAGATGAGGATTCATGGCTGGAGGATGATATTCTTGGGGAAGGAAGAATAAAATTCAAGATAGTCATGTTACCCATGGTTAAAAAGAAATAAATCTACAAATCTTCCTATCAGTTATAGCCAAATTCAGAATTGTATGCAAGAGAGACAGAAAGTAAAATGAAACATGTACATGAAGAGAATTTAGCAACCAACAAACTAGGGACACTCTAACCTCCTCTAAATCTGACAGAGGACTTCAGGGCCCTGGCTCCTTCATGTTCACCTATCCCCATTTCCTCTAGATATAAAAGTCATCTCCCACTGAAAGCATTCGTGAGAGAGCTGTATATAAAAACATGTACCAGGAACAGGCAGGCATCTAATCCCGGAAGAAGCTCATATCATAAAGAAAAGGAAGGCAGCATCCAAGAAACTAGGTGTCAGTCAACCCACCCATTATCCCTCACCGAGTGACACAACCAGTCCGTGTGGTCTTCCGGCTGGTCTCCTGGTGTTCCTAATGCTACGTTCCCCTCTACCTCTAAGGTAAAGTGCTCATCATTTTGCTCAAGGATGAGGATGGTCATACCAGCAACTGAGAGACAAAATTTAAGCCCACTTTCCATGCTGGGTCCTTTAATTCTCCCTTAGATGAGACAAATAAGCACACTGAGGATTCATGTCACTAGACCAGTACTGGATGAAATACAGATATCATACCAACTGGAAGCAGGAAGACCCCAGATAATGCTGGAAGCCTATCTTTGAAAACAATTAGTCAAGTGTGCAAGGCAGTTTGACAGCCACAGATGCTGATGCGCAAAGTGTACAGTAGATTGAGAAAGTTGGCAGAAAGAAGGCAGTGACTGGCACTGCCACACAAAACTAGGGGATCAGAGTGGCATGGAGGCTCTGTAAGAAACCACAGAAAGGAATACAAATGGTTTCAAGCCAAACTGAATAGATTAAAAATATGGCCAAAGTTCCAACCCAAGTAGTAGTCTTACATATAGTCAGAAATTCCACAAAGTAGAAAAAGTATGTTCCCATTTTGTCCACACTTTCTAAATGCTAAGATTTTCCCTGAGCACAGAATTGCTCAGTAAGGGACCTTAGGATATTCCTGGGAGAATAGCCTTAAACCAAGCGACTTAAAAAAATTAATTTCTGTGACACACCCCTGGGTTGAAGGAAAAGGAGTCACGGACATCCTTTGCCTCAAGGCAAAAAGAAAAGTCAATAAGAAAGCTGGAGAAGGACCTGGATGGCCTGGGCTCCCAGTCAGACTTGCATGGAGCTGTTAGCTTTGTCTCCACAAGTATTTTAAATTAAGTTTGTTGATGGAGTTGTTTGTTCTTTAGTCAAACAAAATTTGGAGACTGACAGCTAATGGAGATGAGGGCTGGACAGAAAGGGACAGAGGCTCTGGACTCCTCTTCTTCCCCAGCTGTGTGCCACCAACTGTGCTACAGATCAGGCACTCAGTGGGATATTTATAGCTGTCTTTAAATTTACCCAGCTCTCCATAAAACGAGGTAATGGGGCGCCCTTTACTGCTGCTGGTGGTGATTGTCCTAACACTCTTTAATTAGCAAAAAGCGTTGGCACAGCCACTTTCAAAGCATTTGATCTTGCAGTCCTGGTATTCCCTATTTCAGGAACAGCCCCCACTCCCTTTGGAGAAAATGCACTTTAGCAAATTTGAAAATGACAGGCATATGTGTACATGAGCCCAGATATGTGTATTTGTATACCTATGCTCACTGTCAAGAACCTGTGATCCTTTATAATAACTTACTTAAAACTCTGGTTCATAAATTTGTCAGCAAGAGATTAGAATTCAAAAACTTGAGGACTAGAGAAACCTTAAGGTCATCAGGATCCTCCTTAATTTTTTCAGTATTAAATATTCTTCTTAGCAAAGTATCTCAAGAATGGAAGAAAAAGTATCCAATGTACTCAGCCCTACTATGAAACTAATTTTCATCGTAAAGCTATAGCCCAATTATAGCCCAAGAATATGGGGAAAGGGGAGGGGGATGGGAGGGAAGGGGGAGGAGGGGTGGAGGGAGGGTAACTAGTGGGACCACACCTATGGTCCATTTTACAAGGGTACTTGTGAATCTCTTTAAATGTAGAATATAAGTGCTTTAACACAATAACTAAGAAAATGCCCTGAAGGCTACGTTAACCAGTTTGGTGAAAATATTTCAAACTGTATATTCAAACCAGCACACTGTACCCCATGACTGCACTCATGTACACAGCTATTATTTAATAAAAAAAAAGCAAGTCTGACAAATAAAATTATTACAGGTGATCACTAACAACAATGCCAGAACTCAACAAATAGTTTCTGATATCAAACAAGTTACCACAGTCCTCAAATATAATTTCTTTCTTTCTGATTAATTCTTTTTTACAGATAATAAAAAAAAAGTCTTCTCTAACCCATCTCTTCAAGGACATAGTTAAATTCACTACCTAATCACCAAACTTAATTATGTGGAATTATATTTCATTTTCATTAAGTAACAATTTCCATGTCCTTAAAATAGAGAAGTATATAGTTTGGACAGGGAACAAATTATTTGGAAGAAGGGAGGTGTGAGTAAGGGGGAAAAAATATAGAAACACAAAAATTCCAGGACAGTATCACACAACGCACTCCCCTATGTCCTGTCCATTCTAATCGCTGTGTATCATGTCATGTATTGCCTCACATTAAAAGCAGCAAGTAAATAATATTAATGCTAATGTTGATGTAAAGATATGGTCTTTCAGAAGCCAACTGTCTACCCACTTAAGTATGAATACATTTACACTACCATTATATCAATATCCATATGCTATATTTAATAATCATTAGCATCATTCACAAATTCTTGGTTCTCTCTTCTTTCAAAAGTCATGGTAGAATTGCATTTCCCCATGCCAATCAACTCAGGCACAGTCATTTGACGTGGTTTGATCATGAGCAGAATCTTCTAGAGCCAGCAGAACTACCATGTGTCTCTTTTCCTTCTTGTACAGCAACTGACACAGTTCTAGATATCAGTTGTTCCATCACCCTACATGGAATAAAGACAATGCCATGTGAAGGAAGTAGCCAGCCAGCCCAGGCCTTGATGGACCATTCACATGAGTGAGGAATAAATCTGTGATATTTTTAGTCCCTGATATTTGTGGGTTATGTTTTCCTTCTAGGAAATCTAGCCAATCCTCAATGGAATCTTTTAAACACATATGTACATATAAATGTATGTGTAAAATACATATGTCTATTTCAGAAAAAAATACATCACTTGCAATAATGAATTTGTTAGGTTAAGAACTGACAGTATCCTGCTATACTGCAGGTACAAGATGTTTAAAAATATATCCAAGGTAAAACAGTGATGCACAGGCTCATGCTGAGAATTCATTAAGCATGGTAGCCATTACATTTGTAAAAAGAGTTGTTGACTCCACTTCACTGACGCTGTGAAGTCACATTTATCAGTCTCCAACATAATGCTAAATCACTGAATGATACAATGAAAATCTGATCATTATAATTCAGTCATAACAAATGTAGGACAAAACCAGTGTCCTCATGAGGACAAAACCAGTGTCCTCATGAGACGGCATGTCAAATGCAAATTTCAGAGTAGAATGAATGAGTCTTCAGACTACACAGTGGAGTATTATGAAGTCTAAATTTGTGGATTATAGTTATCAACACAAACATTGAAATAGATCCCATTTCATCTGCAGAAAACAACAAATCTAAAATAATAGACTCATCAATTATTAGATATTGAAGAAACCTCCTGGAATGGCTGGTTATAAAACTTGAAAAATAACTGTTTCTCAGGTGGCACCTGTGGTTCAAAGGAGTAGGGCGCCAGCCCCATTTGCAGGAGGTGGTGGGTTCAAACCCTGTCCCGGCCAAAAACTGCAAAAAAAAAAAAAAAAAGAAAGAAAGAAATAATTGTTTCTCTCTACTTTTCTGTATTTTCGAGTATTTCGTAGTTCAAAATATTATAACTGGAAGTGAAACCTTTTACACAGCTATAAAATATCATCGTCAGAAGACCATATTGGGATGACATTTTATTAAGAAATATGTGATAAGCATCACTGCTACTAATGATAGAGGTTAAATAATACATTAACTGATGTGTTGACATGTGGGAAATGAGTCACTTTATTTTTTTAAAGTTTCCTCAAGAAGATAAATTTAAACTGGAATGTATAGAACATGTACATATGTATGTATGACTTTTGAGGAAATTCTATTTTTATTCCGTTATTTAAACTTTCTATAATCATTGGGAACATCCTGAAAGGCATTTAATGTTTGTTTTAAATTAAGCTTCAGGTCTGTGTACCGCGTGAAGTGCCTGTGTGCATTCACTGAATAATACCACCCTCTCCTATTCTTATCTAAGAATAACTAAAAGTAACAATTCTGCATACTTTGTTTTGAAATAATAAAACAGTGGTATATATTAGCTTAAAAATAAAAAATATTAAATTTGAAAAATATGTGTTGTTAGCAGTTTTATAATGTCCCACTTCATATTGATTTCATATCAAATATTTGTAATTCTGTTGAATTAAACTGCATTTTTACTGACTATTCACCCTGTAGGTTTCCAACATGTACACGAATATGCACCTCTATACTTATATACACATGTTCATATAGTTTCGCAAAGAACATTCATTACAGAGTAATGTGTAGCCTCAAAATAATGAAGTAAATCTACCCCCTGTGATGGTTGACTTTTTAAGAACCAGGTTTGGTGAAAGTTTTACAATTGTATTGATTAAATTCGTATTTGGACAAATTAGAACATTTCACTCTTAAAATTTGTAATATTAAAAAAAAACCCATAGTAAGTAAAATGGTATAAACTATTTTATTACAATAAAATACACACTTAGACAGAGTGGCACTATGTTGCCCTTGGTAGAGCACCGTGGTTTCACAGCTCACAGCAACTTCTAACTCTTGAGCTGAAGGGATTCTCTTGCCTCAGTCTTCCCAGTAGCTGGCACTACAGGCTCCTACCACAACGCCTGCTACTTTTTTGTTGCACTTGTCATTGTTGTTTAGCTGGCCTGGGCCACGTTCAAACCCACCAACCTGGGTATATGTGGCTGGCACCACAATCACTGTGCTGTGGGCATCGAACCAAAATACACACTTCTAAAATCATTTAGAACTTAAGGTAATATGTATTATGGGTACGTAGGAACCACACAAAAAAGTCCCTATTTATATTTTAAATTAAATGAATGGATCAGAAGTAGGGATTTTTGCATTTATGTCTATTCTGCTGGTTTCAAAGTTACATTATCAGTGCATAACCAATGAACTTAGATTAAAAGCAGTCTTTACATGATGTCTCTTAAAAAGTTCAACAACATCAACTTAGTAAATTTTTTTCTACCCAGAGTCTTCCTATAAATTTTAAAAATTCATGTAAAGTATATATATCTGTATACATCTATAAAAACCTAACATAAATTTAGAAAAATATATTAACATGTATGAAAGGAAATGACATTAAAATAGTGAATGCATGGGGAGAAATATTTACTTTATACTTATTCTGATGAACAAGCTTCGCTAGTGGGAAATAGCAGGGATGTTTCTCTCCTTCCCTGGCCCATGCCACTAGACCAATTTCTAAACTCTTCTAACTTAGCATCACAGAGAAGTAGAAAACGTCTTACTTGATTGGTGAGGATCTCTCACTGGAGTCCTCAGAATATAACAACTGTTAAAAAGAGATGCTCCTCTCTGAGGGAATTTTGTGAACTCTCTGGAAAGCCACATTCCCTCTCGCCCCTGTATCTTTAGTTGGGATATTTTTCCCGAAAGTTACCAATGACAGGAATGAATACAACAATCTTACTCCCTTCCTAATTATCTCGAGTACCTGCAGTTCTTACCTGCAAAGGTCACTTTGACCCTCCAGACCACCCACCTGGAAGGACCAGAATAACACCAGGCCAGCTCTTTCCCATAGCCCTCATCTGGTCCTTTGGAAAAACTTTCTCTTTTTCTTGGATCAACTCGGGAAATCCAACACAATCATTTCTAGGTCACTCCAAAGTCAAGGCAATTAGTCAGCTTGTCTCTCACATACCAGTGCACAGTATCCTTCAACCTGATAAAAACTGTTTGATTTTCCTAGAGACACTCCTGGAGAGAATCATGCCCACACCCATCCCCCTCTAGAGAACGTGGGAAAGAGAATCACCACCGACAAGGAATTCTCTTCATAAATCATCTTCGGTCTCTCTCCATTTCAGGGAAGCATTTCGAGAGTCCCAAGGTTAGTTTTCCCCTTTCTGTCTTCTTTCAAGTTGAGCGTGGTACTCCTGTACTTTGGAATGTGGTTCCTGTTGTCTTTAGATCTCAGCTGAAACTTTCATTCCAAATGCAGTCAATTACATACACAATTTCAAGCGAGGAAATTTTGTTATACAAAGTAGCTTAAATGTATTTCTGTACAATGTTAGTGCATTTTAAAAACAGATCATAAAGTGTTCAGCCCCTAATTACTAAGCTCTGTTATCTACACCAGTCTGATAAGCAGGATAATTCCCTCTACATTGCATTGTGAAATGTAGATATGGACTGAAGTAAATAGTATTTTTATAATGCTTTACAGAAGGCAACATCCCTGTCTACCTACTCTCTGCTTAACTTGTGATTTCAGCTAAGTGAGAAAGCTAAATCGCCACATATATATCTGGCTAGATCATTAAAATAACCCGGAATTTTAAACTGTTTCTGCTGTTATTTCCCATTTACTTAACTGCATAAGCCATTTTGCCCAAGTTTAATTTAATTGTGGTGACAATAATTAATAGTTGTTTGAGGGAAAATAACTATAAAACAGTTTATAGAGTACCTTGTTTGCCTTACGTGTGTAACAGAAAGCATCTGAGTCACTTTGAAGGCCAGCACACAATGCAGGGTCAGCGTGATGCGGAAGAAGATTCCCTGGGTAGGAAATCATCATCCATCTCAGGTTTGTATTCCTAACTCTCTTATGTATTATAAAAATCATTTTAAGAAGCATTTACTCTCACAAGCACATATACACATGCAGACACTGATAGAAAACCACACCATATCTCTGTTATCTAAATGACCCATCATTTAGAATTATTCTGTTGTAGAAAAAAAAGATCTTCAAAATGATCAAACAAGAATATCATTTAGACAATTCACAGCTACAGGAATCAGGTATACTTAATCTTTGTATTCTCAGTTTTTCTCATGTGTCAGATATCGATAAAATGCCAGTTTACGACCTCACGGAGTTATTAGGATCTGATAAGTCAGTGTAGGTAGAAGGGCTACATAAAGTGATACTTACAGACAAGGCAGTTGTGCCGTACTCCTGAACTGAGGCACACAGACATAAAAATTCAAAAACAACCTAGTGTGTCTCTGGGGCATTCATCTCTGAAATTTCCTGACTGCTATTGGAAATCCCTTAAATTCCAATAGTAACATGCCTTACCACTAAATAGCACCACTTAGAATATTTTATGTATAGGACTGTTTTGTGAAACTTCTCAATTGGCAGATTCATTGCCCTATTAGTGAAAGGCTATAAAATTTATATTTTCATTCTATATTCTTTTAACTAAGAACTTTAAAAAATCAAAATGATTTAATATTTGCAATTTAGCAGGCTTACTGCCTCGAGTAGGCAGAGGTGTCTTGCATGCCAGAAGTTCACGTACAGTCTGGAAGGTGATCTTTCTCCACGAATTCTGAAATGCTGTAATAACTTTATATGGCTCTCAACAGCTTCACTCCAAAATCTCAAGGCTTTTCTAATATGACAAGTTTAGCAAATTCCTAGGCCCCAATTTCAGTATTTTAAACCAAATTGATAAGTCAGATCCTTAACTTTAAATTTTCTGATCCTAATAAAAATAAGTTTAGCAATTCCTTCCTAGTCCTGTAATAGGCAGGAATTAGAAATGAGTACAGCATGTTTTTCCCCTAGCTTTCTGTTTTGTATGAATCTGAACTAGAAAGCATATTGAACTGATTTAAATTGGAACCCACAGAAGGAAGCTGGCTGCAGATATGGAGACTAACTCACAGTCTGTGACCACACTGGTTTGTCTAATGATGTCGTTGTTGTCAGAGTAAGTGGAAACACGCACAGATTTCTGTCTGGTTAGACATTTGGCTTGAAATAAACATTCAGAGAATTGAATCCAAACACCAACTAGGCCAAAAGTTGCCTTAAACTCTGCCAACCTGATGCTAATACAGCTAGGAGTAACATGCTTTTTTGTTTCACGACAAATCAGTCTTTGAATCTATTAAACTTGAAACTGATGATTTCAGGATCATGTCTGATGAGATCATCATCCCATGGCAGTAGGTCTGGCACCTAATTTTCCTGTCACACAGCACTTACCTATCTAGAAGGAGAAGGAATGATCCGAGAACTGAAGGAGGAAATGCTTTGGCTGTGTAATTTGATTTTTTAAAAAGGCCCATGTTTAACCACTTATTTTGTGAATGCCTAGTTTACAAGTAAGTTGAGAAGTTACTCCTTGTCTGCAATTAGTCCTAGCCTACTATCTTTAAATAGGTCTCTTTTTCTGTGTCACTTACCATGAAATGTTGGATGCCTGTATTTTCAAATTTTGTACCTCATTGAGTTAAAAGCCATGACATTTAGCAATTGTGGACAAATATTAGCCAATAAAGGACATAACACAGTTACGGATACAGTTATTCGGATACAAAAAAATAGACCAAATAGGAGACTTGTCCAAATTACTTGGAGATGGAAAGATATATATGTTTAATGAACATTAAAATGAATTTATTTAGAAGCCATTGATATCTGTAATACCCTATGATAAAATGAAGAGAAAATACCCAGTTAAACATGAGTGTCTGGTTCAATACCACCATACCTATATTTTCTAACCTGAGATTCTAATGTTGATTATCTTCCTCTTTGAAAGAGAAAACAAAGAGTTTTCTGGATTGTTATCCAAATGTATATTGGCTTTTTATTTGGAAATATACAACAATATAAAGTTTATTTTTTTCCATTCAAATTACGATATCATTCTTGGGACTAAGGTAAGTTACCAAAATTGGTGGAGCTTAGTGCAAAATGAAAACGTGGCACTTGTTATGTAATATTAAGGATTTCAGGATGGCAACAGCAAAGCATGGGGTCTTTCTAAACACAGGACTCTGTGCATCTGCGTAACTAGACAGATTACAGTCCGATGAAGCCAGCCATAAATGGGATGACCAACAAAATTTTCTGTTGACTCCCATTTGCACTGCTACTAGGATTGCAAAAGACATAAGGGGTAGTTTCTAAAGCATCTTTCCTTACCAACTCCCATCTGTAGAAGGTTACCCTCCTAATGGGGCCACCCACACCTATTTATCTGACATGTCAAAATGAACAGGCTGTTGAAAACATGGCAGCAAGGACAAGAAGTAGGGAATTAAGACCCACATCAAGCCCTCCAGCTTCCTGCCTTTGATAAAAATGCACAATAGTGTACTGTGTGCAACATCCTTTCATTCCTTTGCCGGAGAGTTCTGGCTCACACCCACGGGGATCTTGTGAAAGGACACAACTCTTCCTTAGGAGATGTGTTCAGAAATGTTTGCTCGTTTTCATACATATGAGAGAGAGTAAGATCTATAATAACCGAATGAAAACTCAAGTTTCTAACTGCCTTGTTCTTAAATCATTCAAACTCACATATTACATTCACATAAAATAGGAATAAAGCCTTTAAAACCACGACAAGATTAATTTACTCTTATATATGAATTTCATGAAACACCGGAGTTCAACCCTGACATTATTATTACCATTACAGTAAATTACTGACGTGTACATATAGTCTGGGGTCACTGAGAAATGGGGCAAGGAAATTGTTCCTTTAGTACAGTGTACCTGCAATCCTCAGGAATTATAACTCCTTTACTCTTCATAATTAGCAGGTTTTCTTCAGTATGTCAAAGCTTGACTAATCCACAAGATAATATCAGCGTATTTAAATCTTAATTTTATCAAATCCAACTTGATTTGGTAAATGAGGTTTATTTCCTCTTCCTTTCATCCAAACTCTCATGATAAGGGCTTTGATAAGATGGTATCATAAATTGCTTTCCTACAGAGAATATGCCTCTAAGAAAAAGTATATTAACTAAAGAAGGGGGGGGGAAGGTTTATGCTTTAAAAGAAATTTTTAGAAATTAGCATTCAAGATAAAAAGATTAGGAGATGGATTTTATCCTTCTAATTTTGGAATTAGGTACTATCGGTCCAATTTGAAAGTTCTTTTGAGATTTACCTTATACATTTCCAGTTAAAACAAACGTTAAATACTTTCTAAATGTTTTATTTTATGCTATTTTAGCCATAAGGATTTGTAGCAGATGTAGCAACATCTATCAGTTTCTTAAAAGAAAAATTATGAAGATTACCTACTTATTCACTTGCTCTTATATTGCCTTAAATTATAAAAACTAGAAGTCAATAAATAGGGACCAGAAAGAGATGAGCCAAGGATACAGCAAGTATCCTTGGTCTAAAAATTCAAACTCTAAATGCTCTCACATCTGACGGCTTTTGAGCACCAACACGACACTAAAAGAAGTTGTCATTAAAGCATTTTGTATTTCAGTTTTTCTGATTAGAAATGCTGAACTGGTACAGTACAAATATCCCAAAATCTGAAATATATCTAAAGGCCACAACCAATCTGATCTCTAACATTTTGGATAATAGATACTCAAACTATAACAGTAATCTGAAGGCTAACAATTAGACACAGCTAAGCTACATTCAAATTTTAATAGCTCTCACTGAAAATTATTATAGACCTGTATCTTTGAAGCCTGATAAATTCCCTCACCTCACTTATTATCATACATCGTTGATGAGGGATACTTTTTTTAATGACTCAGAAGAAAGATACACTTTAAATTAGTACTTGTTAATTAAATACTTATATCCCCCCTCAATTCATATTTTGAAACTCTAACTCCTATATGACAGTGTTAGGAGGTGGGGCCTTAGGTTTAAGGTTTAGATATGGCCCTAAAGGTGAAACTCCAATGATAGGATTAATGCCCTAATAAGAAGAGAAAGATCCACAAGAGCTTCCCCTCTCCTCTCTGCACTGTGAGTATATGGCTGGAAGACAGCCACCCAGAAGCCAGGAAGAAGGCTCCCTCCGAGAACTGATCTGTTGCTACCCTGATCTTGGACTTTGCAGTCTTCAGAATAATTGCCTATTGTTTAAGTTGCCCAGTCTCTGGTATTTTGTTATAACAGCCTGAGTAGTCTACTTCTCTGACAGAGAGAGGGAGAGAGAGAGAGAAAGAACTGACAAATTAATCCCTGCAATCAGGAGGGCTGAGATTGGGAGGATTGCTTGTGCTCAGGAGTTCAAGACCAGCCGGAGCAAGAGCAAGACCCCATCTCTATTAAAAATAGGAAAACTGGCCAGCCTTTGTGGCAGGTGCTTGTAGTCCCAGCTACTTGGGAGGCTGAGGCAAGAGAATAGCTGAGCCCAGGAGTTTGAGGTTGCTATGAGCTGTGACAGCATGGCACTCTACCGAGGGTGACAGAGTAAGCCTCTGTCTCAGGGGGAAAAAAAAATCCTACCACCTTAATATAAATTATAAATATCAATGATATGTGAAGAAATAGTTACTAAGGTTATAAAATCCTGTTGCTGTTAATTTCCACTCTAATTTCCTCAGTTAATAATGTTTGCTAGTGCTCCCCATACTTAGGAATTACAGTATCACGTAGAGCAGTTTAGAGAAGACTCTTTAGAATAGCCCAAAACACTGTATTTTCTACCAGCTGACTCTAAATTTCCACACTAGTTTTACAGTAATTTTCCATCAATAGATTTTGCCTTTCCAAAAATAAAAATAAAAATAAAAAATTGGTATCTCTACAATTAATGTTCATAAAATAAAAAAAGCTTTAGTTCCCTTATTAAAGAATTAATAAAACAAATGAAATGATTTTTTTCTTCTAGG
>CAUYQV010042477.1:0-24940 GCA_963574575.1 Galagoides demidoff
ACTCCATCCCAAAGATAAAGAATATACATTCTTCTCATCGTCCCAAGGAACATACTCCAAAATTGATCATATCCTAGGACACAAAGCAAACCTCAAAAGAATCAAAAGAATTGAAATTCTACCTTGCATCTTTTCAGACCACAAGGCACTAAAAGTGGAACTCAACTCCAGCAATAACACCCAACCTTACACAAAGGCATGGAAGTTAAACAACCTTATGCTGAATGATAGTTGCGTGCAGGAAGATATTAAAAAGGAAATCATTAACTTCCTTGAGTATAACAACAATGATGACACAAGCTACCAAAACCTAAAGGGATACAGAAAAAGCAGTCCTGAGAGGAAAATTTATCGCTTTAGAAGCCTGCATTTGAAAAACAGAAAGGGACTCACAAGCCATGTGATGGAATTGGAAAAAGAAGAACAATCTAAACCTAAACCCAGCAGAAGAAAGGAAATATCCAAAATTAAATCAGAGATCACTGAAATCGATAACAAAACAATCATTCAGAAAATTAATGAAACAAAGATTTGGTTTATTTATTTATTTATTTATTTTTGAGACAGAGCCTCAAGCTGTTGCCCTGGGTAGAATGCTATGGCATCACAGCTCACAGCAACCTCCAACTCCTGGGCTCAAGAGATTCTCCTGCCTCCATCTCTCATGTAGCTGGGACTACAGGCATCCATGACAATGCCTGGCTACTTTTTGGTTGCTATCATCATTGTTGTTTGGAGGGCCTGGACTGGATTTGATCCTGCCACCTCAAGTGTATGTGGCTGGTGCCTTAGCCACTTGAGTCACAGGTACTGCCAAGGAGTTGGTTTTTTGAAAAAATAAATAAAATAGATCAGCCCTTCACCAGACTAACTAGAAGTAAAAAGGTAAAATCTCTAGTAACCTCAATCAGAAATGATAAAGGGGCAATAACAACTGATTTCACAGAGATACAAGAGATTATCTCTGAGTACAACTACCAGAAACTTTATGTCCAGAAATTTGAAAATGTGAAGGAAATGGATCAATATTTGGAATCACACCCTCTCCCTAGCCTTAGCCCAGATGAAATACCTCTCCTGAACATTTCAAGCACTGAGATCAAAGAAACAATAAAAAATCTCCCAACAAAAAAATGCCCTGGTCCCGATGGCTTCACACCCAATTCTATCAAACCTTAAAGGAAGAGCTTACTCCTATACTATAGAAATTATTCCAAAAGATTGAGGAGGAAGGAATCTTCCCCCAACACGTTCTATGAAGCAAACATCACCACAACCAGGAAAAGATTTAACTAAAAAGGAGAATTTCAGACCAATTTCACTCATGAATAGAGATGCAAAAATTCTCAATAAAATCTTAGCCAATAGATTACAGCTTATCATGAAAAAAGTCATACATCAGGATCAAGTAGGTTTCATCCCAGGAATGCAAGGCTGGTTTAATATACGCAGGTCTAGAAATGGTATTCATCATATCAACAGAAGTAAAACCAAAGACTACATGGTCCTCTCAATAGATGCAGAAAGAGCATTCGATAAAATCCAGCATCCTTTTTAAATTAGAACACTGAGGAGTATAGGCATAGGTGGTACATTTCTTAAACTGATCGAAACTATCTACGACAAACCCACAGATAGTATTTTCCTGAATTGAGTAAAACTGAAAGCTTTTCCCCTTAGAACTGGAACTAGAAAAGGTTGTTCTCTGTCACCATTACTATTCAACATTGTGCTGGAAGTTTTAGCCAATACAATTAGACAAGACAAGAAAATAAAGGACATCCAAATGGGAGCAGAGGAGGTTAAACTCTCCCTTTTTGCTGATGATATGATCTTATACCTGGAGAACCCCAAAGACTCAACTACAAGACTCTTGGAAGTCATCAAAAAATACAGTAATGTCTCAGCATATAAAATCAACATACACAAGTCAGTTGCTTTTGTATATGGCAACAATAGTCAAGATGAGAGGTTAATTAAGGACACAATTCCCTTCACCATAGCTCCAAAGAAAATGAAATACTTAGTAATATACCTAACAAAAGAGGTGAAGGACCTCTGTAAAAAATTATGGGAATGGAAGAAAAAGTATCCAATGTACACACCCCTATTATTAAATTAATTTAAACCTTTTATATGAAAGCTATAACCTAATAACAGCCTAAGAATACAGGGAGGGGGGAGGGAGAGGGGAGGGGGGAACGGAGGGGAGAAAGGGGATTGGAGGGTTCACTTCTGTGGTTTATCTTGCAAGGGTACAAGTGAATCTTTCTATGAGTAGAATAAGAACGTTTTAACACAATAACTAAGAAAATGACACGAAGCCTATGCTAACCAGTTTGATGGAAGTGTTTCGGACTGTGTGTGAAAACACTACACTGTACCCCAGAAGTGCATTAATGTACACAGTTACCATTCAATAAAAAAAAAAAAAGAAAGGAAAAAAAAAAAGAATTGAGTACACTGGATTCTTGCTTCTCCATTCTTAGATGACTACATTTTAAAAGCTGCATTAAAAAAATCTTAGGGATTGATTACAAACCTCTCTCAAACTTTTCTGTAAATTCATTAGTACAAATTATGGATGATTCAGAAGAACAAAGCAAAAGAAAATAATTGTATATAAATGTAACTACAGCAATTTAGGGGAGAATGTAATTATAGTCACTTAAAATCCAGGTAATTTGTGCCTAATCACTAGCAACATAGTTAAATATTGATAGGTAATATGCAAATTTGAATACAGAAAAGTTCTCTTAGTCAATTTCTACTTCACAGAAACAATTCTTTATGACTCTTAGGAAAAACTAACTGGTAGGAGCTTTTTAATGGATATATTCGAAAACATTTCCTGCCCTAAGCACTCAAGGTGACATAAATATAACTGAGTATGTATAAAGAGGAAATGAACTAGATAATGCTGTGTAGTATTTCTGTTCGATTATAAAGGAACAAAAGCTGATCATTTCAAAGAAGGACTTGTAGGTGTGATACAAGAAGCACAACAAGCACTATTCCTATACTAAATAATAAAAAATACCTTGGTCTTGCATTAAAAGACTGGCAAATAAAACAATGTATAATTTTAGGAGACTATCCACTACTATACTTAAGAAAACACATAGTTCAGTGTTTTACTTTTAATATTAAAGTTTTCTTACCTTTCTACTCTCTTATCATATGTGTAGAAGGTGGGAAAGCTAGATATAAAAATAGAAACCTGAGTTAATAAGTCATATATTCAAATGATAAGATGACCAGAAACAGTCAATCTACAACAGATGATACAGAAGGGCTAGACCATAGGAAATTCTTTACTCAGACAAAGAAAAACTCATGTTTATGTATTGTATCCTACAGAGATTATGGAAGACACAATGCCTGACATAGAATATACATTACAGTATATATTTGTTGATTGATAAACAAATGATGGCAAATATAGGCTATAAAACAGCCCCTTGAGACCAGGAATTCAAGACCTGCTTAAGCAACATAGCCAGATCCCATCTCTACAAAACATAATAAAATAATTAGCTAGGTGAGGTGGTACACAACTATAATCCTTGCTACTGAAGAGGCTGTGCTGAATGACTGCCTGAGTCCCGAAGTCTGAGGTTGCAGTGAGCTATGATCACGTCCTTACACTCCAGCCTGGGCAACAGAGCAAGACTTTGTCTCACAACAAAACCAGACCAAACAAACTGACCAAAACATTTCTGAGACAAAAAATAGTAATAAGGAAAGTTTCTAAAAGAAAAGTTAATTTCATTATTACTCAAACATTCACTCAACAAATACTATGAGAAGGCCCCAAACTAGAAACCATAAATATTCAAGAACTAAAATATGTCTCTTATCTATTCCTGTTACATAGCTCTGTTATTTCCCTTATTGATAAAGGTCAATAAAGTAGTAAGTTGAACTGAGATTTTTAAATGACAATGGTTTTATTTGAGGACTTAGTAAGGGAAGAGGATTTCTTCTTGAGTTTAGAATCTTTAGGGATATAAAACAAGCTGAACTTCAGGATGATTCTCTCATGAATAATTTTTACTGATGGCCTACTACATACAACACGAGCCATCCATTTTGCTAGATACAAAGAGCAGCACTCAAGGGCGTATCTCTTCTTTTATGCACAAAGCCAGGCACATAGCAAGTACATAACAGACATGAAGTCAATCTAAATAAAATCCTAACTACTTCTTAAAGTCACAAACCAGTGTGGGTGAGGTGAGGGGTGGGTCAGGAAGCAGGTATTTATGACCTAGTGTGTACGTGCATAAACTGTGTTAAGTGCTGTGTGAGACATGCTGCTTTTATTACTGTTTCATGTCTTTACCGTCTTTCTACCAGCTAGATTAAATACTGTTAAGAATAGAAACTGCCTTTTTATACATTCCATAATACTAACCAGTGCCATTTCAATAAATTTTTGTTGATATACTAAAACAAGCACTTGTCTGAAGGGTGCCCAAAATTTAATTAGGAGAAAAAGACAGGCAGGTAAGCAGAAAAACACTCTGCAATTGAAAAGCAATATAGCAAAACAAAGGAGAAGTCAGTATGTGAGTAGAGATGAGTTAAGGAAAGCTTTGTAGAGAAAATAAATTTCATGCCAGGTCTCATTACTGTCTGAACTTTAGAGCTAGGTAGGAAGGTAGATGTTTCCTTGTTGAATTTCCTTGTCTTTTATCAGATGTGATTCACAAACTGATCCAAAGGGGTTTAATCAATGAATATAGAATGAGAAAATCTGAGTTTAGGGGAAACTAATAAAAGTTTTTACTTACTATTACATTCCTTTAATCTTTTAAAATGTCACCAAAGAATATGTATAATAATACAATTCTTGCCTTTGAAATGCCTAACTAAAAGTCTGGAAGAATATATATCAAGTGTTAACTAAAAACGTCATTAATATTTTTAAATCATTATCTTCCAAAAACTTCTCTTATAGTCTGGACATAAAATTCTCAAGCTTTTCCAAAAGAAAAACCAAAACATTCATATAGTTATTAACTATTGAACTGTTTCTTGATGATTTTCTTAGTGTTCAGTAAAACATGGAGCTTATGAAAAAAAGCACAGCCCTTCTAACAACGTAACTAATATTTACCGAGAGCCCAGAAGGACGAGACATCATGCTGGCTGCTACAAATCCAATCTGTATAGTTGAGGTATACAGACCAGATCTGCACTCATACAGACTGGAATCTAGCAGACAAGACACATAACTAACCACACACTAACAAAAAGGGCTGTATTATATACTACAGATTTAACTGAAATACTTAACCTAGACTTAGGAGAGAGGAGAAATCAAATTCTCTGAGGGAGGTGCCCAGGAATTATCATTTTAAAGAAGTTCTTCCATCTAACTGTTAAAATACACTAGATTAGGAGAGAACGCCTGTATCAGAACTCAGAGGGCTCGTTAGGCATTTACTATAAGAAAGAGGAAACAACAAAGGAGATTGAGAAGCTTCAGTCTGACGAGTCAGGAGGGAAAGAAATACAAGTATAGTTTTACAGAAGCAGAAGGAAATGGACAACAGGATTTTAAGGGGTTAAGTCCTTCCTAGTGAAAGTGGCAGCAGGAAGCTGACTTCATAGAGCTCTTCTCCCAAACAAACACTAACTACACACATCGATGGCAATTTTATACATGCCAGGAACTGTTCTAGATGCTTTATGCATATTTCCCTTTTCAATCCTCACAATAACCCAAAAGGTAAAAACTATTATTACTATTATTTAAAAGCTGGTAACTGACAAAACCAGGATTTTAACCCAGCAGTCTGGTTTTACTATCTGTGCACCTAACCAGCAGGTTGTACAAGTAAACAAAAGCAGCAAAAGGTAAAATAACACCCTGAGCAATTTTGTTCCTCCCATGGAAATTTCAAATGCACATACCCTTTCATTTTAGGAATTTATTCTGCAAATGTACTCACACATGTACAAAACTATTCATTAAATTCTGGTAAGACTACAAACAATTTAAATTTCCATCAATAAAAAACTAATTTATAACTAATATGGAACAAATTCCTGGATATTTTGCTCAATGAAAAGAATAAATGTAAACCATGAGTAAAGTCTCTGACCAATATGTTACATATGCATATTGGATCTATCATCATCTATCTCTGAAAGGATACGCCATAAACAGCATGACAACTGTAACAGGACATGTCCGGGACAACTGTGGGCCCAATAAGACAGCAGGAAACACAGCCCTGTAAATGAGTATCAGAGCCAAGGAAGGCCTATGTTGTAGTATGTAGAAGAGGAGGAGGATGGGCTCTCGCCTTCTTCCTTTCCCCACCAGCCTAATGATACAAAAAACAACAAAATGTGGGCTCTGAGCTCCTCCTCCTCGTGGGTTCTTCACTCCGAGTAAGCCACAATTACCACTCACATTATGAAAAACTAGGAAAATACTGGGAAACTATATCCACACACCTCTCTATGTGGTTTCCATACTTTCTATTATTTTGTTTGCTATTTTGGTACACTTCTGTACTGAGACTAAGCTTGTCTTACCTATCCTTGAACACAAATCAGCCTTTTGTAGTAGTTTGGCTTCCCCCAACAACTACAAAGACACTACAGGAAGAAAAAGTAAAATAAAATGAAACGGCAAAAATAAGAAAAAAATAAATATGTGTGTGTATATGAGTGTGTCTTAGTCCATTTGGGTTGTTATTTAAAAATATCATAAACTAGGTGGCTTATAAACAGCAAATGTTTCTATCTCATAGTTCTGGAGACTGAGAAGTCCAAGGTGGAGGCAAGCAGGTTGTTGTTGTTTTTTTTAAGATAGTTAATTTTATTTGTTCAAAGGCTCATTTTACAAGCATTAGATCAAGCCTAGGCTTTGATTCTGTGAGCCCAAATTCACATATTAAGGAAGATAAAAGCAAACTATGATCCATGTACCTGGATGAAAATTAAAGGTTCAGGGTTAATCAGATTGCAGTTTTTGAATTCCTACAGCCTAGAGTTCAGCAGTCACAGGTCTTTCAGGTCCTTCTGGATGTCCCACAGGGTATCTGCACTTTTCTTGAGCTGAGCAACCTCCTCATCCTTTAGTTTCTGGTTGAGGACGCTAGTTAATCCGCGAGTGTTGAGGATAAACGGAAGGCTCAGGAAGACTTCATTCTCAATACCGTACATCCCCTTCACCACTGTTGATAGTGGGTGAATCCTGGATAGATTTTTCAGCATGGATTCAATAAGATCAGCTACACTTCATCCAATCGCCCAATTAGTATATCCTTTTAGCTTGATGACTTCATAGGCACTCTCAACCACCACCTTTCCAGCACTTCTTTCCAATTTTCACTATCATTGTCTGTTCCCATTTCTGGATTCAATTCCTGGAGAGAAACACTGGCCACATTTACTGCACTCCACAAAGCCACATTTGAGTCGTCATGCTCTCCCAAAATCCATCCGTGGCAGCTGCTGGGATGAATGCTAAGCTTTTCAGGCATAAGATAGTGAAATCCAGCAGAATCCAGGTTGCACTCACTTCCAATCACACAGTGTTTGGATAATCCATTTAAGTTTCCAGGTAAGATATGTAAGAATGTCCACTGGATTGGAAACCACAATTATGATGCAATTAGGACTGTACTTGACAATCTGAAGAATAATGAACTTGAAGATGTTAACATTTCTCTGCACCAGATTGAGATGACTCTCCCGCTCTTGCTGACGGACGCCTGCAGTTACCACCACCATCTTAGAATTGGCAATCACAGAATAATCTTTATCTGCCACAATTTTAGGTGTCTGAAGAAATAAGCTCTCATGCTGCAGATCCATCATTTCTCCTTTAACCTTATCTTCCAGAACATCCACAAGAGCAAGTTCATCAGCCAGAGACTTTCCCAGAATGCTGATGGCACATGCCATGCCAACTTGTCCAACGCCCACTATTGTGATCTTATTGTTTGGGACCGCTGCTGCTTCTTCTGCAATTGGTGCAATGAGCTTTTCCTTAAGAGTTGCCATTATGCGCAGGAGGGAGAAGCTTTCCTTAGCTGCTGTGAAAGTCAAGTGCAGGCGATGTGAGCTGGGTGCATCTCCCACTGGCAGGTTTGGGGCCTGGTGGGGCCTATTTCCCAACTCAGATGTTCTGTCCTCTCACAGCAGAGAGACAACCGGCTCCCTTGGGCCTCTTTTATAAAAGTGCTAATCCCACCTATGAGGACTCATGACCTGATCACCTCTTAATTCCATGACCTTGTGGTAAGGATTCTAACCTATGAATTTTAGGGGACAGAAATAGTCAGGCTGTAGCTGTATGGAAGCATGTAAAAATCCAGACAGAGAAAGGAATGTGGAAAAAAAAACTTAACAAACCAAAGGAAATGCCCTACATTTGGGTGCCACTTAATAACATATATTGAATAAAACAAGAGATCAAAGGTAAAATGATAAATCCACATTAATAACAAAATCTAGCCAATTAAAAGAACAAAAAAAATACATAATTTAGGACAGGATAGTAAAAAATTCCATAGCAGTAAATAAAAGATAATAAAATCCTAAGATGGGACTGCAGCCCCAACCAACAGCTTGAAGACAATCTCATGAAAGAAATTTAGCCAGAAGCAACTAGCTAAGTCACATCCATTCCTGACCCATAGAAAATATGAGATAAAGTGTGGTAGTTTAAATGTGGGGGTAATCTGCTATACAAAGATAAATGATGGTGACACCTTGATTCTGATGAATGTGTAAGGAAGGCATTTATACCACTTTTCATTTGCTTCAGTTTATGTGTACCCAAATATTACGTTCCCTTCTGCAATTCTATCTTTTCCCATATATTGTCACTCCTCTTAAACATCATCAGCTGGTCTTTTAAGAGTTACCTAAACTTAATTCTATCTATTAGAACTAAACTTAGTTCTATCCATTTCCATAAATTCAAAGCTCTAGTAACACTGGACTATCCTCCAATTCCTGAGCATGTCCAATCAGAATTGATAATGTCATCATAATAATTACCCAATAATGTAACAGTATGTATGCTTAACAAGTAAAAACTATATTAAAAAAAGAAAAAGTTTATCCAGAGCTATTCTAATAAATAATAAAAATTATTCCTTCAATATTTACCTTTGGGGGACAAATAGCAAGAGAAAAAAGTGAGTGGTTATACATTTGCACTGAGGGAAAGGGATATAATCGTCTATTGCATAACTCATTCATTCAATCATTTTTTAAAGATGCTATATTTTTACATTTAAGACCAAGTTTGAAATGTACCACTTCAAATCACTATCCAGTGAAAGAGAAAGTAAAAGAATACCTACAGAGCAGAAATAAGAATACCTACATTTTCAATCTGACTCCTGAAACGATTGTCAGCACAGAGCCTTTTTGAAAGCAATGTTTCAATAAAAATTACAGCAGTATTTTCCAAACTGTCTTCATGAAACTAGCCAACTGAAATTGTTATTAAAAATTCTTTGATGAAAGGGTTCTTACATCAATTAGACTTAGAAAATACTAGACTAAAAAGAGAAGTCCTTTTTCCCACTAACATCCATTTTATCTCTAAAATCTATTTTAAATGTCCAACTTGAGGTACACAGTCTAGAACCCATTGTGCCATGCACACAAAATATATGCAATGAAATAAATGAGCACTGTACTTTCAATTCCAAGTCTCTCTCAGATACAGATAATCAGTAAGGAATTAATAATTTTGTAATTCTACACTTTCTTTGTAATTTCCGGAGAAACAACTTACAGATGCTGATTTTACATACCACGAATTACAAGGAACCAAGAAACTCCTAAAATATCTTTATATTGTTTGACTAATCTAGACAGTGAATGATAACATGGCTGAGTAAATACATTATATGACATTTTCATCTTTTAGGAATATTCTCCCATTATCTAAATTTTGACAGGCATAGGCATCTCCCAGAAAGGCAGAGGCTATAAAACCCTGCGGAGAAAAAGGGTCTTGGGTAAGACAGGGCTAAAAACCCTACAAAAGCATATTTTTAGACTCTATTACAAAACACAGGTTGGAAGGAGGAGGTAGTTGAGTCCAGCTGCCAAGAAAAAGGTGATAATGTTAACTCCTTCTGATCTTAAGAATCAACTATAGTAGTTTAGACTTAAAACCTATCTAGACAAAAACAAAGGGTGCCTCTGAATAAAGCCTGTCAGGCTGCTATCCCCTACAGATTCTTCGACTGCATCTTCTTTTACACCATAATAAAGTTTTATTTTCTAATCTTCCCCAGCCTACATTAAAGCAACTAGGTTAAAATAACCATGACCCTAGAACATACCTATCCTAACACACTTAAACCACTGTGCTATACTTACCTTTGTTACACTTTTCTACTCATACGTACTATTCTTGCATTCTTTTTGTTTTCTTTTTCAGAGCATCTTTTTTTTTAAAATTAAATCATACCTGTGCACATTAATGTATTAATGCATTCTTAATTCTCTCCCTTCTGCTCCCACTATAACTGAACTCTCAGAGGCAAGGAAGGGCCCATCTTAGTTGTCCCTGTGCTTACAGCATCGAGAGCACATTAGACAATAGTACTCTAATATTGAAAGGAGCCTACATGTATGATTTAGCTTCATGAGTAGGACTCAGAAATAGACTGCCAATTTGCTGTCATCTGTAATCAGAGGGAATTAATTTTTTCCATGTCGTATCTCACTACCTACACTTCCTAGTTGCACCACCCGCTGACCTAACCCCCATCTTTCCTTATAGAAAGACAAAATAACTAGGGCTGCTTTTAAGTTTCCTTTGAAATAAAAAATCAAACAAGGGTACAAGTGAACTTTTCTAGAACTAGAGTATACATGTTCTAACACAATAACTAAATAAATGATATAAAGTCCATATTAATCAGCTTGATGAAAGTATTTCAAATTGTATATGAAAACACTACACTGTACCCCATGCTTGCATTAATGTATACAGCAATCATTTAATAAAAAAATAAATAAATAAAAGAAAAAAACAAAAAAAACAAAGGGGTCATGACCCATAGGTTGAGAACCGCTGCTTTAGATAAACTCTCTTTAGGGTATGATATTATCTATATCTACTCTAAAGAAACCTAAGTTTCTTTAGAAAGTGAAGAAAACAATGAACTTTTTCTTTTTTTTTAGTTTGAAATCCAGTACCAAGTATGTTTACAATAGCAGCAGTTGAGTACAGAAAATAACTTAAATACTTGCCCCCAGTGGAGCATCTGACATTGTGACATCATCTCACATATATAACTGTTATTTATTGAATCCCTAAAGAAATATAAGTGCTGCTTCTCTGGCAGTAGAAATTTGCATAAACTGAAGATCTCATGTGAAGCTATACCCTTACTATTAATCTTTACAGAAAGAAGGGGTTATAGTCATCTGTGAATTGCACTGCTAATTAATTGTTGCACAAATCAATTTTATTTTGCCAAATACACAAGTCATCCTTGTACAGGTCAGAATACTATATACATCCAAATCCTTTAGAAGTCTCCAATCAAATCATTATTCCTTTCTTTTTTTCTTTTTTTTTTTTTTTGAGACAGAGCCTCAAGCTGTCCCCCTAGGTAGAGTGCTGTGGCATCATAGCTCACAGCAACCTCCAACTCCTGGGCTCAAGCAAGTCTCCTGCCTCCGCCTCCCAAGTAGCTGGGACCATAGGCGCCTGCCACAATGCCTGGCTATTTTTTGGTTACAGCCGTCATTATTGTTTGGTGGGCCCGGGCTGGATTCGAACCCGCCACCTTAGGTGTATGTGGCTGGCGCCTTAGCCACTTGAGCCACAGGTGCCGAGCCCATTCCATTCTTTATTACACAGACAAGCAAATGTACTGGACTCAGGCATTTTCTTACCCTTCTGTGTTAACTTTGATGACTGAAAGCGTCTTGAATAATATTTTCTCTCTTTCTGAACAAATGTTTAACATCAGATATTCATTTCTTTATTATTTTTTTGTTGTTGTTGAGAAAGAGTCTCACTTTGTTACCCTTAGTAGAGTCCTATGGCATCATGACTCACAGAAAGCTCAAACCCTTGGGTTCAAACGATCCTCTTGCCTCAGCTTCCTGAGTAGCTGGGACTACAGGTACCTGCCACAATGTCTGGCTATTGTAACAACCAAGCCCCCAGCCCTTGACCCACTCCCTAGGACCAGTGGGGAACAAGCCCCCTACCCTTGAAAAGGAAACTTCTCCTAAGCCTTTTAGTCCCAGCCCCCTCAAGGGTAAAGAAGCAGCCTGAAATTAAGGAAGTGTGCAGGGAGGGGTTGAGCGAAGGGAGGGGTTGAGCCCTTGATGAAAAGGTCCCAAGACTATTCTCATAAAATTGCTCAACATTTGTTTTGTACCACTGAACTATGTGACCCTCATCTTATGATCATGAAGTAATGTACTCGTGATGTGTTTTGTGATTTATGAACCAATATGTACCCCTACCCTAAGTTGTGTAAATGATGTACCTTTACCTTGTGACCCCTGAGCTGTATTGGGTTGTGCTAACCGCTATAATTGGCTAGCTTGCTGAGCATGCATGACTTATGCGGAATAATGGTATAAAAAGACTTCTCGCCCTCTATTCGAGGCTGCTTATTGGCCCACCACAACAACCCCCTGTAGGTGCACCTGAGGTGTATTAAATTCCTAATAAATTTCTGTTGATTAATTATACCTGAAGTGGGGTCCATCCTTCTCTCACATCTGCCATTTTATTTCACTATTTTTTAGAGATGAGATCTCTCCCTTGCTTAGGCTGGTCTGGAACTTGTAAGATCAAGCAATCTACCCCCCTCTGCTTTCCAGAGTGCTAGGATTACAGGTGTGAGCCATTGTGCCTGGTCAGATATTCATTTTTTTTTAAATATCAAGTATTCTGGGCAGTGCCTGTGGCTAAATGAGTAGGGCACCCACCCCATATACCAAGGGTTTGAACCTGGCCCCCACCAAACTGCAATAAAAAAACAGCTGGGTGTTGTGGCAGGCACCTGTAGTCCTAGCTACTAGGGAGGCTGAGGCAAGAGAATTGTCTCCAGGGGTCCTCGAATTTTTTAAACAGGAGGCCAGTTCACTGTCCCTCAGACCCTTGGAGGGCCGGACTGCAGGCCCCGGGAAGAATCAGCTGCTAAGCAGGACAAGCAGCGGCAGCAAAAACACCCGACATTCCAGATAAATGTCCTAGGTGGGCTGCATGTGGCCCACAGGCTGTAGTTTCAGAATGCCTGGTCTAAGCCCAAGAGCTGGAGGTGGCTGTGAGCTGTGACGCTATAGCACTCTACTGAGGGCAAATAAGTGAAACTGTCTCAAAAAAAAAAAATTCAAGTATTCTAATTTGTGTAAGACCTGGAGAGAAATACGAAGTTTTCTTAGTGATTAAAATTCCTTTATTAGAAGGGTTTTTTTTTTTGTTTGTTTGTTTGAGGGGAGAAATATCTTGTATTTATTTAGTGCAATTCACTTAAGATTAAGAGAGATTGCTGTATATATGTTATTTTTATTTTATACATTTTCATCATTAATATTTTAACTGACAAATCATAATTGCATACATTTATGGGGTACAGTGGGATGTTTTGAGGTATGTGTATGACTTAGTATTATTAAGGCTAGCTAATTAATATATGAGTACTTTACTTTTTTGTGGTGAAGCATTTGAAACTTATTATTCTAGCTATTTTGAAATATATGTTATTATTAACTATAATCACCCTGTTGTTATAAATATATTTTAGTAGAAATGTACTTTTAAAATAATTTTGCCCATGGCTCCATGGCCATAGTACAGTGGTTACAGTGTCAGCCACATACACCGAGGCTGGTGGGTTCGAAGCCAGCCCAGGCCAGATAAACAACAATGACAACTACAACCAAAAAATAGCTGGGTGTTGTGGTGGGCACCTGTAGTCCCAGCTACTTGGGAGGCTGAAGCAAGAGAATCGCTTAATAGGGCAGTGCCTGTGGCTCAAAGGAGTAGGGCGCTGGCCCTATATACTGGAGGTGGCAGGTTCAAACCTGGCCCTGGCCAAAAAGTGCAAAATAAAAAATAAATAAATGATAAAAAAAAAAAGAGAATCGCTTAAGCCCAAGAGTTGGAGGTTGCTGTGAGCTGTGATGCTACAGCACTCTAACAAAGGCGATGAGACTCTATCTCAAAAAATAAATAAAAACCTTGCCCCTAAATTCATATGGTATTTTGTGGTTCCCTACAGAATTCTTTTTTTTTTTTTATTTCAAGAGTGGGAGGGACTATTTCAATGAAATAGGTGCTATAGCCAAATTATATCAGTAAAGCTATAGGAATATCTGTAATATGAAGATATTCACTGACAGACAATGGGAGAGAGATTGAGTTGGTGAGGCCCAGTTCCCACTCTTCTGATTCCATTTCTTCTTTAGGGTCTTTTCTGCCACCACCACCACCACAGTGGTATACATTTATGATTTTTGGAAAAACATCTATTTCACTGAATGTGCTATGACTATTATTTATCTCTGTTTAGATGGGATTATTCCAAATAGAGTGTCTCTTTTATAGATCTGTACCATGGAGACCCACAGTAACACCTGGCCATGTTACTATGCTGTGTTCATGGTCATTACAATTGATACTGTCCTTGCAACTATTTTACAATACCTTCTTTGAAGAAGGCTACAGATTAAATGGGTTTGGAGCCAGCAGTCAGTGCTGTGAATAAGAATAGTAGCTGTTTATTTTGTGTTTACAGTGTCCAAATCCCTCATCTACATAGTTTGCATGCGTTACCTCATTTTATCCTCACAATAACTTTATGAGGGGATTACTAAGAAAGCTTGCTTTATCAGAAATTTTATTTTATTTTATTTTATTTTATTTTTTTTGCAGTTTTTGGCCAGGGCTGGATTTGAACCCGCCACCGCTGGCATATGGTGCTGGTGCCCTACTCCTTTGAGCCACAGGCGCTGCCCTATCAAAAATTTTAATAAACTTGTGATACTTCATGTCTGTAACTAGAAGTGGTAGTGGGATCACTATATTGCTTTGAAATGTATTCTTATATATTTATGAATAGCAGTAATGATTAACATATATCGAGTGCTTACTATGTGCAAAGCATTATACTAAACATTTTATCTGGATTATTATTAAATATATATTATAAATTTATGGATGAGGGAACCACAAATCAGAAATGCTAAGTAACTGGGTCAAAACCATAGCATAAATCCAACAACTGGGATTCATTGCAACTTTTGGTTAACTCTGTAGATTGTGCTCTCAGCTCCTACCTCCGTTTGCTAGCTGTCTTGTATTTCTCTCCACTGTATCCTAAATACTTTGTAACTTTTTCTTATAATACTGGGGAAAATTGTTGGGGTGGCATTATGTTTTCCTAGCTAAATACTGGAACTATTCTTTTGTGTTCTTAAGAGAAAATTGTTGGGTTGGCGCCTGTGGCTCAAGTGGCTAAAGCGCCAGCCACATACACCTTAGGTGGCAGGTTTGAATTCAGCCCAGACCTGCCAAACAACAATGACGGCTGCAACCAAAAAATAGCCGGGCATTGAGGCGGGCGCCTGTGGTCCTAGCTACTTGGGAGGCAGAGGCAGGAGACTCGCTTGAGCCCAGGAGTTGGAGGTTGCTGTGAGCTGTGAAGCCACGGCACTCTACCCAGGGGGATAGCTTGAGGCTCTGTCTCAAAAAAAAAAAAAAGAGAGAGAGAAAATTTCCTTCCTTAAAACCTAAGTCTTTTTTTTTTATTATTTTTTTTTTGTTGTTGTTATTTCTAAAGTGTTATTTATTTATTTATTTATTTTTGCAGTTTTTGGCCAGAGCTGGGTTTGAACCCACCACCTCTGGCATATGAGGCTGGTGCCTTAGTCCTTTGACCCACAGTTGCTGCCAAAAGTATTATTTATTAATATAGAAAGTATTCATTTCCCTTACAGAATACTTCCTCTCTCTCTATGTAAATGATATGAGAGTCCTGTGTTCTCTGTGAAAATTCTCTGACTGTAAAATGACTCCACGTGTGTGACCAGCCCCTTTGTGAACATTTTGCTGAGACTCTGGACACCATTTTCAGATACCCCCAAATGATAAACATGAAGGAGGGACATTAAACTGAACGAGTACTCATATAAGTTTTTCTTTTTTTATTTTTTATTACATCATATACACATAGGTCATGAATACATTTATGCATATGTGGGGTACAATGTGTCGATTTTTTATACAATTTGGAGTGCTTACATCAAATTAATTAATATAGCTTTTGCCTCATTTACTTGATTATTGTGTTAAGACATTTATGTTCTATACTTGATAGGTTTGACTTATACCCTTGCAATGTACTCCATAAGTGTGGTCCCGTTTACCCTCCCTCTGTCAAACCTCCCCCCTCCCCATCCTTCCCACTCCATTTCTCTCCTGCATCCTGGGCTGTAGTTGTGTTCTCTCTTTCATAAGAAAGTGTGAATAAATATAAGTAGGTTTCATAGAAGTACTGAGTACATTGGATACTTTTTCCTCCATTCTTGAGATATTTTACTCAGGAGAATATGTTCCAGGTCCCTCCATGTAAACATAAAAGAGGTAAAGTCTCCATCTTTTTTAAGGCTGCATAGTATTCCATGGTATACATATACCACAATTTATTAATCCATTCATAGGTTGATGGGTACTTGGGCTTCTTCTATGATTATTCATTGAGCTGCAATGAATAATCTGGTGCAAATATCTTTTTTGCAAAGTGATTTTTGGTCTTTTGGATATACTCCTAGTAGAGGAACTGCAGGATCCAATGGTAGGTCGATTTTTAGATCCCTGAGTATTTTCCAAACTTCTTTCCAAAAAGAGCATTTTAGCTTTCATTCCCACCAGCAGTGGAGAAGTGTTCCCTTTTCTCCACATCCATGCCAACATCTGTAGTTTTGGGATTTTGTTATGTGGGCTACTCTTACTGGTTGTGACAGCTGATCTCCTGCCCCAGAAAAAGCCAATGAATTTATATATATGGGCACCTCAGTCACTGAATCAATCCTGGATAAACTCCTTGTTACAAATATGATAATCAGGTCTTCTTACTTGAAGTCTGGTTATTATTTGTCTTTAAAACGTGTATGCAAATGTTTTTTGTTTGTTTATAAAAGGGTGAAATTTCTTTCTGTCTTTGTAATCTCTTAGTAGATAGCCTGAAATGCATATTGCGTTCTGTCTTAATACTTATCAAATTATTAGAACTCCTTTTTTTCTCGACTACCATGTGGAGAGGTCAGTCTGGGTTGGGAGAAGTTTCTGGTTTTTATTACATTTCCTCAACACAACCATGCTTGAAATATTAAATTCACATTTTAGTTTTGATTTTAGATTTTCAATGTAGTAGGCATAGAGGTGAGGTTGACCTTAACTCAGTCAATGTACATAGTCATAGTACAATACCACTAAATTTCTGGTGTTTTATTGATCATAATATTTATTGGAAATTATTTGACTCGTCTTGTTTCACAATAGATTACGAGACTTCCATTCCTGAGAAGGGTCTGCCCCATCTCTAGAAGGAAGAAATGCATACTCGGAGAGGCCAGCAAAATCCAGACAGTCAGGCCCGAGTGGATTTCCCCACTCAGTGGACTAGTATTAGATCATTCACTTTGTGTTCACTACTATTTCTACACTGTTGTCCATACTTTGTTGAATCTAGCATAAAAATGAAAAATTTCCCCTATATTTTGGACCTTTGTTTTGAAGGCTTCTGTGCGTACAGATTAAATCAATTTGCATACTTTTCCTCTGATTAATCTGCATCTTGTCATTGATTTTTTTCAGTGACACTTTGAAGAACCCTGGACTCTTCATTTGATATATAATGCCATCTCCAAGGAAGCCAATGGAGTTCAAGTTCCCTCCAAATTCCCTAACTTGCCATAATAATATCTTTGGAAACTTTATTCAAATTGGGCCATTTTCTTCTGTCTAGAAAAGAATACCTAAAACTACATAAATGGTTGGCAAAATTTTAAGTATTTTTTAAGTTTATTTATTTATCTGAGACAGAGTTTCTCTCTGTCACCATAGAACCATAGATAGAGTGCCAGGGCATCACAGCTCATGGCACGTCAGACTCTCAGGGCTAAAGTGCTCCTCTTGCCTCAGTTTTTCACTTTTAGTGGTGACGAGGTCTCACTCTTGCTCAGGCTGGGATCAAACTCCTGAGCTCCAGCAATCCACCTGTCTCAACCTCCCACAATGCTAGAATTACCAATGTGAACCCGGTCCTTGTACTAAATTAAAATTTTTATTCAAGAAGATATGTAGTTTGAAAACAATAAAGATACATATCGCTTTATATTGTTTGATTTTATTGTGCTTCACAGATATTACACTTTTTACACATTGAAGTTTGTGACAAGTCTGCATCTAGAAATTCTACAGTTTCCATTCCTCCAAGAGTATGTGTTCACTTGACATCTCTAAATCACATTTAAGAAATTATCACTATATTTTACATTTTATTGTTATGATATCTGTTATGGTGATCTGTGATCAATAATCATTTTGTGAGTAGTAATCTTTGTTGTTACTGTAGTATTAATAATTATTTTGGGGCTCCATAAACAGTGCCCGTCTAAGATGGTAAATTTAACTGATTGTTTTGTGTGTTCTGGCTGATCCACCGACCAATTGTTCCCTCATCTCTCTCCCTTTTCTTGAGCCTCCCTATTCCTTGAGACAGAATAATATTAAAATTAGGCCAGTTAATAACTCTACAGTGGCTGCTGACTGTTCAAATGAAAAGAGGAGCTGCAAATACCTCACTTTAAGACAAACTAGAAATGATTAAGCTTAGTAAGTAAGGAATATCAAAAGATGAGTTAGACTGAAAGCCAGGATTCTTATGCCCAAACAATTAGCCAAGCTGTGAATGCTAAGGGAAAGTTCTTGAAGAAAACTAGAGGTGCCATTACAGTGAATACACAAATAAGAAGAGGGCAAAATAGCCCTGTTGCTAAGGTGGAGAAAGTTTGAGTAGTCTAGATAAAAGACCACACCAGACACAACATTCTCTTATCCCAAAATCTAATCCAGAGCAAGACCTTAACTCACCTCAATTCTGTGAGGGCTGAGAGAACTGAAGAAGCTGATGAGAAAAGTTTGAAACTACTAGAGGTGGGTTCATGAGGTTTAAATTAAACCATCTTCATACCATAAAAGTAAAAGTGAAGCAGCAAGTGTGTATATAGAAGCAGCAGCAAATTGCCCTGAAAACCTAACCAAGATCATTGATGAACATGGGTCGCAACTTTTATTGTAGATGGAATAGTCTTTAATTGGACTGAGATGCCATCTGGGACTTTCACAGATGAAGAGAAGTCACTCCCCGGCTTAAAAGTTTCAAGGAACTGTTTAATTTTCTTGTTGGGGCTCATATAAATAGTGACTTTAACCTGGACCATTGTTCACTTATGATGATGAAAATCCTAAGACCCTAGATAATTATCATTACCATACTCTGCCTGTGCTATATCAGTGGAATGACAAAGCTTGGATGACAGCACATGGATTACTGACAATTTTAAGCTCACTACTAAGGCCTACTGCTCATAAAGAGATTCCTTTCAAAATACTGTTGCTCATTGGCAATTCACTTAGTCACTTAAGAGGTATGATGGAGATATACAAGGAGAATAATGTTTTCATGTCTGCTAACACAACATCCAATCTTCAGCCTAGTATTTGAAGTAATTTGTACTTTCAAGTATTATGATGTAAGAAATATAGTTCATAAAACTGGATCTGCCATAGGTAGTGGGTAGTGATTACATTTATTGACCTAAGCAAAAAAAAATAAAAAGGCTCTGTGCCTGTGGCTCAAGCATCTAAGGCTCCAGCCACATACACCTGAGCTGGCGGGTTCAAATCCAGCCCCAGCACACTGAGAAACAATGATGGCTGCAACCAAAATATAGCTGGGTGTTGTGGCGGGTGTCTGTAATCCCAGCTACTAGAGAGGCGGAGGCAGGAGAATCACTTGAGCCCAGGAATTGGAGGTTGCTGTGAGTTGTGATGCCATAGCACTCTTTCCAGGGTGACAGCTTGAGGCTCTGTCTCAAAAAAAAAAAAAAATAAGAAATTTTGGTAAGAATTCATCATTTAAGTGTCATTAAGAACATTCATTATCCATGAGTGGAAGTCTAAATATTAACATGAACAAGAATTTGGAGGAAGTTGATTTCAACTCTTATGGATGACTTTGGGAGTTCAAGACTTAAAAGGAAAAAGTAACTGCAGATGTGTTGGAAATAGCAAGAGAGTTAGAATTATAAGTGAAGATGGAAGATGTGACTGAATTGTTACACTCCCATAACATTCAAGAAAATTAAGAGTTCCTTCTTATGGATGAGCAAAAAGAGTATAGCTTATTGAGATGAAATCTGCCCTTAGTGGATTTGCTATGAGCATTGTTGAGATTACAACAAAGGATTTAGAATATTACATAAATTTAGCTGATAAAGCAATGGCTAAGTGTGAGAAAATTGCCTCTATTTTCTTTTTCTTTTTCTTTTTAAATAGAGTCTTGTTCTGTCATTTTGGCTAAAGTGCAGTATGTCATCATAGCTCACTACCACCTCAAACTCCTATGCCAGAGGGCATATTCCTGCCCCAGTCTTCAGAGTAGCTGGGACTCATCTCTGACTCCAATTTTAAAGAAGTTTTACTGTGGCTAAAATGCTATCAAATAACATCCCACGCTACAAAGAAATTTTTCTTGAAAGGAAAAATCAGTGAATGGGGTAAACTTTATTGTTATCTTATTTTTCAGATATTGCCACAGCATTCCAACCTTCCGCCACCACCACCGTGATCAGTGAGCATCAGTCAGCATCAAGACAAGGCTCCTGATCAGCAAAAAGACTATGAATTTCTCAAGGATCATATGACTGTCATTTTTCTGGCAGTAACAAACTTTTTAATGAAGGAATGTACATTGATTTTTAAATATAATGCTATTGTATAGTTAATAGTGTACAGATAACATTTCTATGCACTGAAAAAACAAATAATCTGTGCAACTCAGTTATCTTCAATATTCACTTTATTGTGCTGTCCTGGAAGAGAACTCACAATATTTCCAAAATGTGCCTATATGTGATTCTACCGTGTATGTGGTTCATGTGTGTGCATGAGTTTGTGCGTGTGTTTACATCTGCCACTCCCCTTTTAACTACACATTTTAAAAGCATTTATCCACCTCTTTGATCCAATTTTCTTCCCACTTCACTGTTCTGTACTCCAAAGAAAACCTACTACTAAGTTTAGTACTACATACTCTCATTTCTTTTCTTTATAGATTTATTCCATCTGTATGCATTTCTAAAGTTATATTGCCTTCTTATATCCAAATTTACATTTTACATAAATGATTTTAATACATATAGTTGTGCATATATGCAATTATCAAGGAAAATACCATTTCAATAATTAACCTGAAATTATAACTGTCAAATTTACCAAAGTGGTCCCAAGTACAGCATGGAACATACTTACATTAATATTTTATATATTTTGTTTCTCAGAAGATTTATTTTAATTCTTGATATTATTTTTGTGGTTAATATGCTAGTAATGTAAATGTAGATTATTCTTTTTCACTGACATATAGAGTTTCACTGATTAAACAAACCCCCTAAAATTGTTTGTACTCTCTACTGGTAATAAAGTTGGGAGGTTGTCCAACTTTCAATTAATTTATCTTTGATTTGAATATTTTAATATTAAAAACCTTAAAAATAGGAAGATCCATGATGCTTACAAATATAATTGATGACTATAAGTTATAAATTCCCCTAATTTTCATTTAAAATTTCTACTGCAATGTAATTCCAATAAAAATTATTATGACACTTGGCCAATGGACCGTTAACATATTTTGGAAGTGGAAATGGCCAAAATAATCAAGAGAATTCTCAAGAAAAATAAACAGGGAAAGTTGCCCTACCAAACATTTGTCAAAAATATTATTGTGAATAATATTAACTTAAAATATTAAATTAAAATATTAATATGAAAATAAAAATAAAAAACAAAAAACAATTACATGGAAATATGTTATACAATCAAAATGCTTTGTAGATAATTAAGAAGAGGATACTATTCAGTAAATGATATTGAGAAATTCATTTTTTAAAATAGTGCTCAGTGAATATTTCCACATTTCTCCACAGTGGAGGTTTTATTATTAAATAGTGAGCATAACTTGAAAATTAGAGATAATGAATCGCTCAGAAGAGGTTTAAAGGCTCATCTCCCCTGGATACATTTGTTTAATTTCCAAAGCTAAAAAGCTTTTAAGTAATGTGATATCTCTAACTTTTCACAATTTGAGACATAATTGTTATCTTTTCATATATAAGAGAGTACGGGGTGGAGAAAGGTGGTAGATTAGAAACAGCTCATTGCTAGCCATTTGCACTGACTGACCAAGGAAATAGGACCTCTAGTCACCTCTGACTAGGAGATCTTGTTCAGGACCATCACTCTAAAGGTTCAGGGGGATAGTAGTGGACTCCAGGAATTGGCAAGAAGTGTTGGAGCTAGAGAAGATGAGCACAGAAGGTAGGGGATTGTGTGCAGTGGGGTGGCCAGCCAGTCCTTATATGGAGGACTGGTGATGGAAAGGGACTGTCCTGAAGATTTTTGTTTTTTGGACTGAACTGCTCATTGCAGCTGCCTTAGAGGACTTAAAAGAGAGTGGATTCAAGCAGCATCCAGCTTTCAGGATTGAATGTGTGGCAGGGTAGATTCCCCATTGGCTTGGCTGCTAGCAGGTCACTGCCATTGTGGGAAGGCTACTGCCATTGGAACAGTCCACAGGGTTCCAGTGTATGGGCAACTGTGGCACAACTACTGAACTTGGGCAACAATCCTTGAGGTAAGCTAAGGGACACTTCCAGTCCCAGAAGGGCCACTGCGCTTGCAGGAGGCGCTGTTTGATGTGCCTCCTAAGGAAGCTTTCAGGAAAGAATTTTCAAACCCTAATCTCAGAGGGACTAAATGCTGACAAAATGGATAGGCCCTGATTGTGAGCAAATTAGTCAGGAAGACAGGGCTGAATCTTATATAATCGTATTTTTAATTTTCTTTATCTATTTTTTTCTTCTTTACACTGAGTGCTGCAGTGTCATTGCATTAGTCTGGTTGGGGGGTCGTGACATTGGTCTGGCTCAAGAAAGTCATAAGCCCACAATCTAGGGTAGTCTTTTAGTTTTGGCCTTGGTAAAGATGGTATTGATAGGCCCCAACTGTGACATAGAGTTGATTTTTTTTTCTTCAATATTTGGCAGAAGTGGGATCTTGTATTTGCCCAGGCTAATAAGAAACTCTTGAATTTGAGGGATCCACCCAGTACAGCCCTTCAAAAGACTACATTTGTGGATGTAGCCATAGCATCTTGCTGATCACCATCATTTCTCATGTCACTCTCTTTTTCTTTTTCTGTCCTTTTTCTTTCCCTCTCTTTCTTTTTTTTTTACTCCACAATTTTTTTTTCTTTTATCTCTCTTTATCGTTTTCCATTTTTACTCCCTTTTTGCTCTTTACCCTGCTCTTCCTTTTGACCTTATACCAAAAGGACCCTTCAACACATAATCTCTGAGACAAGGTAATTTAAAGTGAAGGATGTAGTGAGAAGGAAAAAGTAAGGGAAAGAAGTGAATAAGAAGAAAATAAACATGAGGAAGGACCAACATTCTAGCAACATGAAAACCCCCCAAAACAAAACAGCCCGCTCCCAAGGGAACACAAGGCAGCTACCAAAGAGGATTCCACCTATGAAAAATAAATGGAAATGACAGAAAAATAATTTAAACTATGGACGGCAAGGGTAATAAAGGGGATTGATGAGAAAGTGGAAAAACATATCCCAAAAATGGATGTAAGATATGAAGAATATATAAAAAAAAAAGGATATGTGAAGCCTCCTCCTTAAGGAATTAAATGAGTCAATCAGGGAACTAAATGATGCAGTAGAAAGTATTAGTAACAGATTAGACCATGCAAAAGAAAGAATCTCAGAGCTAGAGGGTAAAGCTCTTGAACTAACCCAGGTAGTTAAACAGGAAGAAAAAAAGAGAGAGAAAACACAGAACATTCAGTCAGAGAATCACAGGACATCATGAAGCATTTAAACATGCAAATTATAGGGATCTTTAAAAAGGAAGAAGAATGTATTAACAGAACAGAGGCCCTTATGGAGAACATCATAAATTAAAACTTCCCAATTATCACTAAAGATTCAGAAACACTCCATTTAGAGCAGCAGTTGTCAACCTGTGGGTCATGACCCCTTTGGGAAGTTGAAGGACCCTTTCACAGGGGTCGCCTAAATATATCCTGCACATCAGATATTTGCATTATGATTCATAACAGTAGCAAATTATAGTGATGAAGTTGCAACAAAAATAATTTTATGTTTGGGGGACACTGTATTAAAGGGTTTCAGCATTAGGAAGGTTGAAAACCACTGATTTAGAGGGATGTTGAAACCCGGATCATCTCAACACAAATAGAGCATCTCTAAGACACATTGTTATGAACATGTTCAAAGTGAAGACAAAAGAGAAAATTCTGGAAGCATCCAGGAGTAAGAGAAAACTGACCTGTAGGGGTCAGTATTTTTTTTTCAGGCTTCAAATCAAGTTTAATAAATAAAACAGCAAGAGGGGTTCAAGGCAGTTATCACTTCACAGTGTGGTCCTTGGTGGGGGTGAGGGATGGTCGAGTCCAATTCTAAAAGGGCTCGAGCAAAACAACACTCTGGATGATGCAGGACTGGGCAAGCTGCCCTGCCCCTGAGGACCTCACTCCAACTTGTAAACAGAAATATAAATAAAACGAAGGAGGAGGGGAAGAGGAGGACAAGGA
>CAUYQV010042479.1:0-18642 GCA_963574575.1 Galagoides demidoff
AGGAGTCAGTGTCACCGTCAAGGCCCTGGGAGGCAGGCGCAACCTGTCCCTGCAGAGGACAGTTGTCCTTACTGGCGACCAAAGCCCCTGAAGCAGATGCGCGTCTGGCGGAATGGCACGACCCTCCCAGGCAGAAGCTGCTGGCGACCACAAGCTGGCAAGGCCCTGGGGGGCGGCTGTGCGTCTGTGTGACCTGCCCCAGGAGAAGTCAGTTGTCCTTGCAAGCCACCAAAGCCCCAAATGCGGGAAGGTGTAACCCTCTCCGGCAGGAGTTGGCAGTGATCGCACGCTGAGAGGTCCTGGGAGGCAGGTGCACGTCTGGGCGACCTGCCCCTGCAGAAGTCAGCTACCCTCATAGGCTTCCAAGCCCCAGAGCAGTTCTCCTGGTGAAGGACTGGGACAGGGGCTTGGTCTTGAAAGGGTGGGTGGATGCTGTTCTTGGGGCTCCTCTCCCTATCTCTGCCGGCAAGGGGAGGAAGAGTGGACTGGAAACTCAAAATGGCAGTGTGAACGCCAGTTCCACTTTTCTGCCTGAGGGAGGGTGTTCCGAGTCTCAACTGGGTTCCTCCAGAGTAGTAAACTTCCCTGTTGGCAGATCTCACTCATGGAGTGAGAGAATAGGTCCTCAGTTTATCGGTGGCCTGTAGGAGACTCGGAGGAGGAGCGGTTGAAGAGGAAACAAAGGAAAAGCACACCTTTCTTGGGGGAGGGGATGGGCGCTATTCCTTTGGGGAGATTAATGTACCTGTGGATTGTCCTCTAGGAGTCTCCGCCTGTCTCGGAAGAGATGTCCTGCCGGTATCACTCTTCTCTCTCTGCTGGGCTCCCAATTTTCGACTTTGTTGGGGGTTTCTCCGGATTTTATCCTTTCCTCTGAACAGGAGTTTCTGTCGGAGACTGGTGCCTGTCGGCCATCTTGACCCCTCCCCTTAGACATCCTTTGACTAGTAAATACTTCTTTACACATTTAAGTTACAAGGACTTATTTTTCACCTAACTAGTGCTATCTTCACGTCTTACAACATTAGCAAGCACTCCTCGATTCCATCCACACCAACCACTGTCACACTAAGCACTGCCACATGTTAAAGAACAAGCAGTCCTTGCTGCCATCCACACAGAGAATTGTCACCTGAGCACTGCCACCGAGCACTGTTGTATGTTCCCACCTGGGTCCAGGATGGCTCCACATACTCTGCATTCTCTTAGGTCTCTTTCACATCTAATATTCTCTATCTGTTTTTGTGCTACTAGTTTGCTATTGGAGTGGGGACATCTCCACAGGATGGAGCTCCTTCCTTAGGAGGTGACATCCCTATCCCCAAACTCCAGTCCTATACCCCCTTCCTGTTCTGTTTCATTGCCTTCCTGTTTCTGCTTTCCAGGATTTGAAAACCTGGGGTGTGTTCTGCTCTGTGGGGAGGTCTATTTCTACTTGTCTACATGCATCTCTGCTCTCTTTCTGTTTGGAGGCTGTTCTAAGTCAGCTGCTTTCCTGACCCCACTGTTAATACGCTATCTGATGTTCTTCTGGCTCCACTGTTCCATTGAAAGTCAGACTTGAGTACTTCATTGCCCCCTTGAGGATAAATTCCAAAATTAATTTATAAATTTAGTACAATTCCAATCAGAATCCCAATAAGACTCTTTATTTTATTTATTTTTTTGATTAGGAAGGATGCAGCATATGTATTTATTTTGCAGTTTTGGGTCAAGGCTGGGTTTAAACCTGCCACCTCTGGCATATGGGACTGGCACCCTATGCTTTTTTTTTTTTGAGACAGAGCCTCAAGCTGTCCCACTGGCTAGAGTGCTGTGGCATCACAACTCACAGCAACTTCCAACTCCTGGGCCAAGTGAGTCTCCTGCCTCAGCCTCCCAAGTAGCTGGGACCACAGGCGCCTGCCATAACGCCTGACTATTTTTTTTGGTTGCAGCCATCATTGTCATTTGGCGGGCCCGGGCTGGATTTGAACCCGCCACCTTAGGTGTATGTGGCTGGTGTCTTAGCCACTTGAACCACAGGCGCCAAGCCACCCTACACTTTTAAGCCACAGGCGCTGCCCCCCAATAAGACTTTTTAAAGTAGAAATTAACAATCTTGTCCTGAATTTTACAAGGAAGAGCAGAGTGTCAAGTGTCACCAGAGGAGTATGACAAAGAACTCAGTAGGAAAGTTCCTCCATAGCAGATGGCAAGATGGCTGCAAAGTCACTTATTAATACAGTGCGGCACTGGCTAGGAACCTGCAAATACTAAGATCATATTCTTACAACAGACGAGAAGTATGGGTTGCTTATCTTTTTCCAGATATAAATATAGTAGAACCTCTGTCAGTTGATCGCCCAGGGACTGTAAACAAATGGGCAACATAAGGAACTGGTCCTGCTGTCCTGATATCCACATTTCCTGATACCTGTCTGGTCTATAAAAATTAGGTCATCTCAAGGAGGCAGTCAGTGGAGACAGGTGGTCACCAGTAGAGGGTGCCAAATAAAGGTATATACATTTTAAGAAAGAAAAAATGGTATTAACATTTTAATACTCAACATATACCAAAAACAAAAGTGAACATAAGTTACCTTGAGTATCTCTTAGACTTGCAAAAGTTAAATGTCAGTGTGTGTATCGGGGTTGTGTGTATCTGGTCAGTGTGTATATCTAGGCCATGTGTTCATCCTATTCTGGGCAGCATGTGTGTCCAAGCAAGCAATGTGAGTGTCCTGGGTAATGTATGTGTCCTGGACAGTGTGTATGTCCTGGGCAGGGTGTGTGTCCCAGGCAGTGTGAGTGTCCTGGGCAGTATGTGTGTCCTGGGCAGTGTGTGTGTCCTGGGAAGTGTGTGTGTCCTGAGCAGGGTGTGTGTCCTGGGTAGTGTGTGTGTCCTGAGTAGGGTGTGTGCATCCTGGGCTATGGATATGTCTTGGGAAGTGTGTATGTGTCTGGGCAGTATGTGTGTCCTGGGCAGTGTGTGTGTCCTGGGCAGTATATGTGTCTGGGCAGTGTGTGTGTCCTGGGGAGTATGTGTGTTGGGCAATGTGTGTGTCCTGGGGCAGTGTGTGTGTCTGGGTAGTGTATGTGTGTCCTAGGCAGTGTGTGTGTGTCTTGGGGAATATGTGTCTGGGTAGTGTGTCCTGGGCAGTATCTGTGTCCTGGGTAGTATATATGTCCTGGGCAGTATTTGTGTCCTGGGTAGTGTGTGTGTCCTGGGCAGTATTTGTGTCCTAGGCAGTAAGTGTGTCGTTGGGCAGTGTGTGTCCTAGGCAGTATATGTGTCTGGGCAGTGTGTGCATCCTGGGCTGTGGGTATGTCTTGGGAAGTGTGTATGTGTCTGGGCAGTGTGTGTGTCCTAGGCAGTATGTGTGCGCTATGCAGTGTGGGTAGTTCCCACGTGTGTTTTCCCCTGGGGCAGAGGAGTTGGTGGCACAAAGAGACATCAAGTCCCACTCGGCTGGGCAATGGGTGTGGCTGGGCCAGTCTGGGGTCCTTTGTTAGGCCAAAGTTGCTGTGTATTAACCCAAATCCCATTCTTCCTCCCTGGTGTCCTTGCCCACACAGGACTGGGGCAGGCAGTCACCTCCTTCAGTGTCCAGCAGCAGCACATCCTCCTCTGTGGCTCCCTCCCATTCCCCGTCCAAGTCTGCAGCAGAGATTTTGCTGTCCTAAACCTTCACATTTCTGTATGTTCTCACGTTGGCCTTCTCTTTTGCAAACTTAATTGTTAAGGATAGGCTGTTAGGAACTACACCAGAGAGAATCATGCTATGGTAGCAGGGTCTGTATAACTGGCAGGCTGTGTGGGCCAGTGTGGGGTCACTGCCTGTCCCCAAAAACCCCCCTCCCCATGAGACAGCCTGGGAGGCCCAGCCCAGCCAACACTGTGATACACACATGATGAGCTCTAGGGACACAGAAGTCCTGCATCCCAGGCAGCTTTGGTTGCTAGTCTGGCCATAGGGAGAAAGACACTTCTAAATTCCTTAGTCAGATGGATAATTAATTAACTGACACTTCACTTTTCCACTGTCTAATGCCCCCCTTCTGTCCCAGCACTACTGCCCAGAATTTCTCACAAATTGGAGAAATAAGGCAGTAAATAGAGCCGGTGGAAGTGCCCACGCACCCTGACTGCCTCTATGTCTTCCGGTGTGGCCAGTATGTCCAGTGGCCATCACATGGCTTCCTGTGCTAGCAGAAGTGGTTGAGCACCAGCCCCATCCTGGTTCCCCGTCTCAGTCCTGTGGGGCTGGCCCTGGGACCCAGTGACAGCTGAGCCAGCCTAGACTAGGGAAGTACCGTTATGGACCAAGGTGCTGCACCTGCCCTGGCCACATCCAGACTTTCACCCATGTTGATCTGGAGCTCCTGACCTGTGATTACACCCCATTCAGGTCTACCAGACAAACCCTCCCTCCACTGTACCCCACATCTCAGCTGAGCCCCCTTCTTGGTGCCCAGACACACCTGAGAAAGCAGATCCATCCCCTAGTGGGTAGCTGCTCCCTCCAGATTCTTTTCATTTCTCTTTCTGGCTGTTTTGTTCATTGCAAATATCTGTGTTGGGGTTCCCATCTTTATGCTAGGTGTTTGGAACAGGAGCTGTCCATGGGCCACAAAGTAGCTTCTATCCCCTGCATGCAGCCCAGTGTGGACACACCTGGGCTCTGTGGTTCCATGCTATGTTAGTTTCCTTTCCAAATGGAGCTCATGCACCTCCAGGCTGTCCAAGGAGAATGGTCATAGACTTCATGCTTATTGTGTATACACAGGGTCCTAAATCACATCAAGGGGCCCATACTAGGGGCAGGACAGGGTAGCTTTGCTAAGCACTGTGGGGCTGGACATCCCTTTGGTGTGGCTCAGCAGAGAGGCACAGGACCTGATGGGCCCACTGTGGCCGACCAGCAGATAGATGCTGCCCCTCACAGGTGTGGCCAGGCTGACCTACCTGGGGCAGAACCAGTTGCTGAGAGCCCCATCTTCGAAGTATTAGCTGCTAGTCCTATTCCAGCCATGGCTTAGGGCTGTGGTCCCTTCAAAAGAGCAGACCCTCCTGTGCTATGTATGGATTATTCACAGCAATATGCAGAAATGGCATTACCCTAGGCGGGAGACAAGGAAGCTGAACTTCACAGGAGTGAGGCAGACAGGGCAAGGTCAGGCTATGAGGCAGCCGCCCACAATCTGGAGCCCACCTCGTGCTTATCTGCTGTGGTTCACCCAGCCTTAGGCTCAATGCCCCATGCTTCTTTTCTATTAATAGTTGTCTTGTTCTATGTTGAGCATGATTTTATAATCTGCCCGAAATTCCTTTGGGAAATAGATAGGTGTGTACACCCTAAATGAATAAAATACAGTGTGATTTGGTGAAAGGTAATGGCTGGTTTATTTCCCTTGTCATAAAAATGTTACTGTCATCCCTGACAGAGTCTCATTATGGCAAAAGCTTGACAGCAGCATATCTGGTGGGAACACCTCCCCTGCCCATCAGATATGGGCCCTGCTTGAGGAAATGTTAGGTGATTTGCATACCAGGCTCCAAGGGAAGGAAATGTCTAGAAGTGACAGGGCCAGGCAGTGATGCCCCTTGTGTTAGATGATTTCTATTTCCTTTGAATCTGTAGGGCCACTGTCTGTAGCTCAGTTTGTTAGGCAAATGCTTTTAAAGACTGCCCAAGTGATCCCAGACACAAAAGGAGACTTATTAGAAAGACAGGACTGTGCCAGATTTCCGTCCTCTGGGGTTAATTCATCTCACCCACGATGGCCAGAAACCTCCCATTATAGTATTTTCTCTGCCTCTGGTGTTGTGGCCACAACTGCTTCTATCTGGAGCCAAGTCACCTGAGCATCCCTCCTCATTCCCTGAGGGGGGAAATTCCTCCTGTTGGAGCTTGGGTCTGGGTTTTCTATCTCTTAATGATGACTCAAAGATGCTGGGCCTTGCACTGGGACAGGCGCAAATGACCTTTTATTCTGTGAGGCAACCACTAAGGGCCACTCAGAACTGAGTACTAGGCATCATCTGAATTTAGAGGGCATTGTTTTATAAGAACTAATATAAAATGTCTCACTCATCCACTTTTTATTTAGCAGCTTTACTGAGGTGCAATTGACATACAATAAACTGCATAAAGTGTCGATTTGATGAGCTTTGACATGTGTCTGCACTGGTGAAACCAGTACCATAAACAAGATAAGGAAGTTTCCATTGAGCCCAGAGATGCCTCCTGCCCCTCTGCAAACCACCCTTCTCCCAAGGTCCACGCAACCACTGATCTGCTTTCTGCCACGGGCATTTTCTATAACTTTTATAGAAATGTAGTAAGATAGTAATTACCTTTATTGGGCCTGTCTTACTTCACTTAGAGTAATTATTTTGAGATTTGTTTATGTTTTCCAATGTGTCAATATTTCTTTTGTTTTTTCTGTTTGTTTTTTTGAGACAGAGTCTCATTATGTCACCCTCAGTAGAGTGCCATGGCATCACAGCTCACACCAACTTCAAACTCTTGGACTTAAGTGATCCTCTTGCCTCAGCCTCCCAAGTAGCTGGGCACCCACTACAATGCCCAGCTATTTTTTTGTTGTTGTTGTTAGTGTTGTTTAGCAGGCTCAGGCTGGGTTCAAACCTGCCAGCCCCAGTGTATGTGGCCGATGCTCTAACCACTGGGCTACAGGTGTTAAGCCTCCATGTATTAATATTTCATTCCTTTCTAGAGCTCAGTTGTATGCCATCATATAGATAATATCACCATCTGTTTCTCCCCAGAGCTATTGATGCACATTTGCGTTGTTTCCCACTTTGATTACTCCCTCTAATTTCATTGATTAGGATTAGCATGGTACATTTTTTCCTTAGTCTTTTATTTATAGTTTATTGGGATTTTTACATTGAGTGGACATTAGCTTTGTGTGCAATTGACTATGTTAAACTATTTTAAATTGCACACAAACTTTATTTCCACCTGTATTTAAAGCATATTTGTTGTCGGGCACAGAGTTGGGTCTTGGCTTTTCCACAGTCTGACAACCTTTGCTTTTTAATTGGGATATTTAGACCATTTATATTTAATGTGATATGGCTCAATTTATTAGTGATAAGGCTCAATTTAAACATATGTTTTTTCTATTTGTTTTCTATTTTTCCCCCATCTTTTGGTCCTTTTTTCCTTTCTTTTTCTATTTCTTTTGGATAATTTTTCTATGATGCCATTTTATCTTTGTTGAATTTGAGGCTATTATTGTTTGTTGTTATTTATTATGTTAAATAGTTACTTTAGGATTTATGATATACATCTTTGTTTTATCATAGTGTCCCTCCAAGTAATATTAGACATGTTAAAAACAGGTAACTTAACAACTGCATACTTCCATTCTCCCAGCCCTCATGCTATTTCTGCCATCCATTTTTCTGTATATGATATAATCCCATGGTAGTTCATTTATTTTCCCTGTCTTAGGGATGGCTGTCCCATGTTGTCTGATCTCTCATGTCTTTGTTTCACATATTATTTTCGTGGTTTTATTTGTGTCAGGCAAAAGGTAAATCTGGTCCCAGTTACTCCATTTTAGCTAGAAAGGGAAGTCAACACACCTTTAAAAATAACTTTTTCATTCGTTTGTACGTTGTGTGTGTTCACTATAAAAATAATTGGAAGCTATAGAAAAGTAAAACCATCCTGAATCTCACTGTGCAAAGCATTGACAAGATCTCCATATATTTCCATAAGTGGCTTTTCTGTCTGTGCCTATTCATGTATGATATTCCTTCCTTAGATAGTGTCATGCACGAGGTACATAGATGGGTCTTGACTTCTTTTCCTAACATCACACAGAGAACATAGTTTCATGATATTAAAATTCAAATTGAAGCATTGTTTATTTATACATTTTTACTTGTTAGGTTTGCATAATTGACCATTTTAGCCAGTAGAATTTCAGGTAAATAATCAAAACCAAACCAGTGTGAAAGTAGATCAAGGAACAAAACCTGGCATTCTAGAAACAGAGTTGCATTTATGTAGACACTGGTATATTATAGAGATAGCCTTGAGAAAATGGTTGTCTACCAGAGGCTATGACTGCCAGCTGGATATTTGGAGACCATGCAACTGGGAGCTGTGTGCATGCTGCAGGAAAAGGGATTATTGTTTAAGCTTAGAGGATTGCCAAGATTCCCGTCTCTCCTTCTTTTCCAGCCCTGCCCTCAGGACCCACCTGGCATTACCTCCTCTAGGAAACCTCACCAAGCCATGTGCCCTCTCTCTGGGGGCCAGGGGCTCTCACAGCCTGGGCAATTCCTGCAGGGAGTTAGGGGCTTTGGTCAAGAGCTCTCCAAGCTTAAGAGCAAAAGCCTCATTTACTTTTCTCTGTGTCTCCAGCACCCTTGAAAGCAGAAGCCCAGCTACTGCTGGCACCTAGCACTGTGTGGTGGAAAGAAGCCCTGGCTAGTTTGCAGTCTTGGGAAATGGACTCTGCTGATATGTGGTTGTGTCTTGAATACAAGTAACAAGTAGACCCCTTTCAGAGGCAGCAGAACGACTGTGGCCCACAGAGCTGTTCAGAGCAGCATTAGTTTATTGAGGCTCTGTTTAGTGGTTCAGAATAGTCATATCTGAATTTATCAGAACCATCAGAGAGAGTACTAATTGTACTAAGGTATTGCATGTAAACTGCAACCCAATCCAAAGACAGATTATTGTAGCAGTGTTAAAGTTGGCAAAAAAAAAAAAGTATTTGTCCATTGGAATAAATGAACACCCATTCATTGTGCTTTGACTGCTGAAGAAAGGCAGCACACTGGCCATGCCTGGTCCTGCTCCTGGCACTGGTGAGGCCTGTTTGGGCTCATGTGCTGCACTTAGCAGGTGCAGTGCAAACTCACACAAGGGTATGTCCTGCTGCTGCCTGGCATGTCCATCCCACTAATCTGGACCCTGGTCTCAGTGGTAGTCAGGACACCAGCCCAAAACAGAGAGCAGAGTGAGTCAGGCATCTTCCCAGCACAGGAGTGAGCCCAGAGCCAGGCTGCCTCCATCTTGACATCTCAGCCTTAGGCCAGCTAAGCAGAGAAGCCTTTGTCTCCCTGCCCCCCGGACTTGCCGAGCCAGCAGCTCTGGAACATGGCAGTATGTGGGGGATCAGGTCCAGAGTCATCCTGGCCAGGTCCCTTCTGAGGCCATGGTCTGGCCACATGTCTTTCTGTGGCCCTTCTCGTCCCTAGGCTAATTCCCGCCTGGGCACCATGAGCCCTGCTTATGGCTTCCAAGTCACATAGTTACACCTCCCCTCTCCCAGACAAGCCATTCTCCCTACGTCCCCAGGAGTGACTGGCCTGTCATGCAGGTCCAGGAAAGGAATCTACTGGCCACCTGAGCTAGGTCCGGATCCCGGAGCATTGGGCTTGACCTCTGAGCATTTGCCACCACTTCAAGGCAAAGCTAATATCAGGACCACTTGACACATCCCCAGCCAGCCAGAGCCCACACTTCCCCATCACTGACAGACTCGGGTAGCTCCAAGGGATAGCCTGGACCCTTCCCAGCCTTGGTGCAGCTACATGGGCTGCTGGACAGGACATTCCAGCCAGCACCCTCCACTGAGCCTGGGGCTATGGTCCCTACTGCCAGAAACCCTGGAGTAGTAATTTAAACGTTCAGTCTCATGAAGTGCTCAAAGCCCTACTTGAGGGCAGCTCTCTCCCTTCCCTGGTTTGAGTGGGTCCTGGGGCTTGGAGTGGATGGGCCCTCAGGAGCAGAGGTCCATAATGCTGACCAGTTATCCTTAAGACCTCCCTGCCTGGCTAGGGCTCATGGCTCTTTGGAAACCCCATGGGGAATGTCTCCTCCACTTGTAAAGCTTGTGCTCAGTCCCTCCTTCTACCTAGAGTTTCTCTGGGTTCACCCTGTAACTGGCTGTCCAGGAGGACCCAGGACTCAAAGAGCCAAGCCTGTGCTATGAGTGCCTTGCCCTGCCCTGCCTCAGTTACTGGGAGCAGGAAGTGAGTATGGCAAGCCTGAGAGGCAGAAATAATCAGATGTCACAAAGTCCAAGCCCCGTAATTCTAAGGACTTTATTGGCAGGAGGGGCAACTCCAGCCCACTTGCCCCATCCTAAACTTGGTTCTGGCAGCAAGTGTTGGTGGCCCAACCCAGAGCGAGGGTGTCCAAGGCATAAAACATTGAGGCTGTGGCCACCAGTGGGGTGAAGGGCAGAGAGAAACAAGGGTCCCTGGAAGACCCCAAGGGCCACACCCATAAGTCTACACTTTTACATAAAGCCCCCCAGCATACCCTAGTGTACCCCACATCAGTGTTGGGGTCACACAGAGACTAGGTAACCTCAATGAGCTTTCTTCCTGATAAGCCCCAGGTCCCTGCTCTGGCCCTTGGCAGGAACAAAGTCACTTTCCTCTATCTCCTGCTTCCCGGCACCTTCCCAAAGCTGCCTGAATATCCAGAGCCACAGAGGCCAGAACAGCAGAGAACACAGCTCCAGGATATCAGAAGGTCCCATTGAAAGTGGCTGCTCATGTGACTACCCAGGCACAGGCTTCAGCTCCAGGCTCCTGGTGAATCATGGCACAATGACCTGTGGCCCTGTGCTCCTTGTTGCCCAGCCCACTCTTTCTTCAGATGCCACCTCGAGAGGGCAATAGGCCGCAGCCCATTGGGCCTCCCAGTGGCTTTGGCTCCCCAGAGGCCCTGCTGTGCATACTGGACTGAAGCCCCATGGAAGAGCTTATATGGGATAAAGGGGCTGGTGAGGCAGATAAGGTAGCGCTTTGTGATTAGCTCCAGCCACAGACACTTTGGTCAGGTCCCATGTAGACACTCAGCCCAGGACCATGGTGCTGACCACAATGCAGACACCTACTCCACCTGGGACCCCCACCCCCCCACAGCAGGATGAGTGGGCTCAACAGGCTTTAATGGTGGCCTGGCCTCTGTTCCCTCCATACCACACAAATGTGGGTCTCAGGGGCCACCAGTGTTTAGGGACCTGCCTGGCTGTCTCTGACGAAAGTTACATTCTCTTGGTTTTACAAGAGCTGTGGTTCCCGAGACCCCACAGAACACAGACCCTCAATGAGGTCTGACATCCAGGCTCTATCCACTTAGGTAGGCAAGGAGTGCTGATCCATGGGTGTGGTTCTCAGACTCTGGTGCCCTCTACACAGGAGGGGACACAAGCCAGGCAGTGATGTCCAGTGGGAAGGGGTTTCTAGCAGATGTGCTTGAGTGGAAGAGGATAAGGACTAGCTTGTGCTGGACCCACTAATTTTCGTAGGTCATCCAGTGGGAGCTATACTCACCTGCTAACACTGCAGTGTTAGGTGGAGCCTCTTTTGTCACAGTGATGCTCACACAGCCTGCTGTGTTTATGCCTGCTGGGCCGGGTGTGCTGGCCTGTCTCTGCAGAGAGGCTTCCGCTGCTTCTGGAGGCACAAGGTCTACTCACCCAACTCATCCTCCGCTCACTCCGTTCATCCTTACCCCCACCTCACTCACCCCATTCACCCCCCACCCTGCTCACCCCACTCTCCTGGGTTTAGAGAGTTAGCGCCACAGAGCCTTGAAGAACTATGTTGACAATCTCTTTGCCCAGAATCAGATGGCAGAAGGGGCACCTGGATGTGGCCAGCAAGCACAAGCCAAGGGTCTCCACCAGTTCTGACCCGAGCTCTGGGTAGTCTCATGGGCCCTGTCTAAGTTTTGTGCTTCCCCAGGCAGGAATGACCACAAGGACCCGCCTCACAGCCATGGAGCATGCAGCCTCCATCAGAGAGTCCCTCCTTAGGAGCTGGTCCAGACCCAGCCCCTGCTTGGGGGGCTCCAGTGTCTGCAGGAAGCAGCATTATCACCCACTGCTCTTGGCCCAGGGAGAGACACCAAATATACATCAGTCTGCTCACCTTCCGGGCAAAGGCACCAGGCTCCATGTGTGAAGAAGTCTCATGTCTGATCTTCCCAACAGCTGCAGGGGCTGCCCCCCCTGCTCCACTGGCATGATTTAAAGCACATAAAAATTAAACAAGGTGAGAAAGTGAAGTGAGGCACCACCCCTCCTGTGGGCTTCTCAGCAGGAGCTTTGCAGCTATTTACACTTCCCTGACCCCTTACCTCCTTGCAGTGTGGGAAGCCTGCTGAAGTTAATTTGGCTAGAAAATGATTTCTGGATCTTCTAGGCCAGGAAGCAGGTGGTCTGACCACACGCTCTGAGGATGGGCTTTTGCTGGTCACTTTTGGCAGTCAGCTATTTTTCCTCTAGGATGCTAGGAACTACCTGACGCTTCCTCTGAGCCACCAGGGACTCATGTGCCTCATAGGCTGGAGTTTAGTCTCCATACCAGGCTCCAGGCTGCCTCATCCATGCCTACCTGCTGCCCATGCTCCCTCAAGTACATCCCAGGCCAGCCAGGCCCACAAGGCAGTCCCTCAGCTCCAGTGTACCCCAGGGAGAGCTGGTCAGAACTGCTGTCCCCAGAGTTCTGGGCTCAGAGACCTCAACAAAAAGCCCCAAATTGTGTGTAATTTTCTTGTACCCTCTTCTAGAGGCCAGATTTGCTCTGACCACCTTCTGCAATGGACTCTACACACTCAGGAGGAGCTCTAGCTCCGCATGGACACTTCCTGTGGTGTTTCCCACTTGTCCTCACTTGGACCCTCCATGTCCCCCAGATGGTGGCTGCTCTGCCACACCCAGTGCTCCTTCCTGCTCCCCTTGACAAGAAGCTTGAGTGCACCCACATCCCAAGCTGGACCCTGATGACCCAGCTCTTGGCACTTGGCTGCTGTGGTGCTAAGGTGTTCCAGTCGTCACCGGCCACCCGGCCTCTGGCTGCTGCTGCAGAGTCACATGGTCTCTGTCCTGGATTTTCCTCTCCACAGAAAAAGTTGGAAAATGAGGGTCCTCAGGCTGACCATACCTGGCCTGACCTTGCCTGCCCATCCTTCCTACCACTGGAGGCCTTGTACCTCCTGTCCCCACCCCCACCTGCTGGCTCTTGTCACCACTCATGCATATTCAGTTGCTTCCATTTCAAACTCAACAACACCAGGCCCTCCCTCCCAGTGACCTGGGCCTCTCCTCCCAAAGCTCACCAGTCACATCCAAGCCTGGCATACTAGGACCTGCCTTTGCCCCTCCTGGCCAAGCCCCACTGCGCTGACCAGTCCTTATCTCTGCAGCGGTGTCACCCGGGCCATTCTCTTGGCACAGCTGCTTCCTTTGGCCTTTTTTGGGGCCCAGAAGTTTTGGCCCAGGAGCTAGAGTGTCCCTTGAGGGTTCTGTGGGATGCTCCAACCTCAGGGCACCCAGACCTAGAGGTCTCCAGGTCTGACTCCCTGAAAACATGCAGATGCTCCTCAGAGAACATGACCACAGCCACAGGTCCACCCACTGAGGGCCTGGCAGAGCTCAGAACGCAGTGGGACCCACATCAGCCCTGCCCCACAGGAGCACCTGTAGCAGGATAGGGGGCAGCAAGGCCAGAGAGGAGGACCACCCCCAACTAGGGCCAGCCCAGGACTATCTTTGATGAAACTTTGTTGTTTGAGAAAAAGAAATGCTTTTCAAGAAAAGGAAATTATGGCTCAGTGCCTATGGCTAAAGTGGCTAAGGTGCCAGCCACATACACCTGAGTGGGCAGGTTCGAATCCAGCCTGGGCCCGCCAAACAACGATGGCTGCAACCAAAAAACAGCCAGGTGTTGCAGTGGGCACCTGTAGTCCCAGCTACTTGGGAGGCGTAGGCAGGAGACTTGCTTGAGTCCAGGAATTGGAGGTTGCTGTGAGCTGTGATGCCATGGCACTCCACATAGGGAGCAACAGCTTGAGGCTTTGTCTCAGAAAAAAAAAAAAAAAAGAAAAAAAAAGAAAAGAAAATCATTCAAGCAGATTTGGTGGAAAACTAGTTTTCTAGGGGCTGTCCATACCCTGCACAGCTGAGTGTGACCTCTCCGTGAGGACAGGGCATGGGGCGCCCAGCCTGGCTGGCAGGGGTGGGCAGACGTGGGCTCCCGAGGCCTCAAAATGCTAGCAACCCACCTCCATATGGGAACATGGGGCCACACTCCTGCTTGCTGGGCAGGCACAGGACAGCCACCTGCCATTGGTCTCAGCCAACTCTGGCCTCTCCCACACCCAAAGGTGGGGAAAGGGGCCAGTGGTGAGATCTGGTGGGTTTTCCCTCCCATGTATATTCTTTCACCATCTGCTCAGATGCTAATGAGCTGAGGCCTAACCATCAAGACTCCCAAAGTGCCCCTCTCCTCTCGTGACCCTCAAATATAATGTGGCCACACCAGCTCCACCAATGCAGTAAAAGTAGTAAGAATGCATCATGATCAGGTTCAATTTACCCCATTTGCAAATGTGGTCTGTACCTGAGTAGTTCTGTTACCTGCCTGCAGCTGACAGTGATACCAGGAATGGTCAGCCTGGGGACCCCAACCCCTCCCTCTACTGGCCCCGCCTACCTGCCTTGGCCCACCCGCCCAAGCCCCACTGCCTGGGCTGTGATGGGTAAGAGGCATCAGTGAAGGAGGACTGAGCAGTGGTTGGGCAGCAAGGGATCTTGCTGGGGTCCCAGTGACACTGGGGTCCTACTGACACTGGCACCTATCCAAGTAAGACACTGCACTGTCCCTGTGCCCAAGTGCGCCCTGTCTCCCCAGGGAAGGGGCCCAGAAGGGGCCCGGGGCCCGCCCACCCCTCCTCCATGACACCTCCTCCTCCAGAGTCCCCTGGAGCCCCAAACCTGTAGACCCTATGCCTTATCCTTGACTCATGGACCTCAAGGGGAAGCGAGCAAGTGCACCCCCCCAGCCTGTCCTTGCAAGATGGACAAGAGTGCCCCTCAGTGGGCAGCACAGGCACCACACCCAGCAGCTCCTTGGCAGGGTCTCCACACTGTCATTCAAGAGGGAAGTGGGGTGATGCCAGGGATGGTCAGCCTGGGGACCCCAGCCCCACCCTCCACAGGCTCCTTTTCCCAAAGGAGCCAACTGGTAGCCCACCTGGTCCTGGGGAGCAGGGATGAGCCCTCTGCCAGGTATCCTTCAGACCTGTCCTCTGCAGCCCACTAGGCCAACTCATACTGTCTGGGATGGCTTCAAAACAGTCCTAGAGGAAGGCCTGGGCCAGCAGGGCTGGGCTGCGATGGGGGCGGCTGGGGGGCTTCTCAGAGGAGGTGGCTCTGGGCTAAGCCCCCCTAGGAAGAGAAGACCACAGGTCAAGACAGTGCCTGGGAAGTCAGGAGGACCTGGAAAGTCGAGAGGACCTGAGAAGAGCTGAGGAAGAAGAGGAGGGTGGGAGCCCAGGGCCTGGCCCCAGAAGGACCATTCTGGCTTCAGCTCTGGCATGGGGCCATGTGGAGGCCACTGCTTACTCTAGCCCATAGGTCAGGGAAGATGGAAGGTGTGGACACCAAGGCTTTGCACTTCTGGGTGGGGAGGAAGGAATGGATTAGCCTCTGGCTGGAGGACTACACAGGAGAGAAGCAAAGCAGGGACCCAGAGCCTGGCTGTGGCAGGGGCCTCCCCCGCCTCCCCAGTGCAACCAGAGGGCAGATGAGTATGGAGTAGTGCCCCTAAACTAAGTCAAGAGTTCCCTGGAGCCCCCAGCCTGTCTACCCTATGCCCTTATTGAGCAGCTCCTAAGGGTGGGAGAGGAGCTCGAGACCAGATGGCCTGTGCCAGAGAAAGCCTGTCGGTGCTGGCAGCCTCCTTAGTGGAAGCCGCAGCTATGGCTGTGGACAGAGGTGCATGGCGCCGGGTGCCATAAAAGGCTGCATAAACATTAATTAGCACAAGTTAATATATAATTCTGCACCCGCATTATCTCACCAGCACAATGCTATTGTTTGATAAGGATTTAATGAGAAGAAGGAAAGAAAAGCCCTGATAAGAACCTGTTCATATTGTGATAGGTGCCAAGGTCATAAGGTGGGGTGTGAGGAGAGCACAGGGGACACCCTGTCGGCTGCACGCCTGGGACCTGTAGCGGAGCCCAAGGTGGCCAGGCCTGGTGCCCCTAATGTCTGCATTTGACCCGTTCAAGCAGAGCCCTTGGGACGGTGCTTGGCCCATGTTTACAGAAAGTGCTGTGGGCTACATTACTATCAACACTTTGGATTGGTGGCTCCCATAGACTTCAGCGGAGCAGGTCTAGTCCACAAGGCATCCACAGCTTTGTCGCTTTCCTCCCTTGGCTCACAGACAGCAGCATGGAGGCAAGGTCAGGGAGCTAACAACTTGCAAAGTCAGGCAGTTCCGGGCTTGGCAGCACCCTCCCTGAAGCAGGACAGGGTAGAGGCAGGAATATGGACTGTCATAAACTGGGCTCATTCATCACTCGTCCCAGAAGTGTGGGAGATGCCAGGCATTGTGATTGGCACGCGTGCCGATTGCAGCTGCTGCAATCAGGGAAAGAGGACACTGAGGGTGGGTGTCTGCCTTCCAAGGTGTGGACGAATTTGTTTCAGAGAAAGGAAGAGCCTTCTTCCCACTGTGTCCTCCTGCCTCTGGCCACCCTCCACACGCACTGACTTTGGTCCAAGGCTAGGTGTTCTTGGATGCTGATGTGGGATACAGACAGAGCCCCTGGGTGCCTCTCTCGTGTGCGCAGCCCTCAGGGGAGCTAACACAGAAGGAAAGTGGCAACAAGGGACAGAGAGTGAATCCACGTGGACAGGTGCCAGGGGGCCCCTCCCACCCGAGGGCCCTACTCTAGAGATGCAGTGGGCAGAGCCCACGGTCCCCTGCCTGAGGATGCACATGCAGCCACATAGTCGTGTTTCAAACATCTTGTCTTTTCAATGACAGTTTGCCATGGAAGTGTAGCAGCTGAATGAGCTCCTTGCCCTGGCCAGTCTGTGTCTCCTGAGCTTAGAGGCGGCTGAGCAACAGATACCCCTTAGGGAGACTTGGAGGAAGCCTCAAAAGAAAACACACAGGTGCTGGCATGTCTCCAGACCAAACCATAAATGCCATGCCCATTGCCACCACAGGTGGCACCTCTGGGGTATGTGCAACACCAACGAAGAGATGACTGCTCTTCAGCAGATATTTAATTGTCATTGGACACCCAGGAGAAGCCATCTCCCCCACAGCAAAGCCACTATCTCCCGATGTGCACACTTGGCAGGACAAGCCTGTGTCCACTCCTGGAAGGGAGCTCTGTAGTGCTCTCTTAATCCTACTTTTGCCATCAGTGACTCTGGCTTTAGAGGGGAGTATAGGTGCAAGTGGGGGGTGAGGTGTGTAGGCCAGTGGCATGCTGGCCTCTAGGAGAACACCTGCTACCCAGGCCTTCTGGACAGATCACTGGGCCCGTCCATTGTTGCCACCATAGTGTTTTGAAATAACCCACAGCCCAGCAACCCACCCAGAGCTCAATGGGTACACATATTCATTCTGTGTACCCTGAGGCCTGGGCAGTGGCTCAACTGGGACCTTCCCAAGCAGCCTTCAGGAGACGCCCTCCTGTGCAGAATGGCCTGGTGCTCACACCTGCGTTTGCTGACCCTGGACCCTGAATCTTCATATGGGGCAGGTAGGCTGGTCCTGTAGTCACCTCCGTCTGACAGATGAGGTTAGGCTCAGAGAGGCTCAATAACCCCACAGAGGTGGCACAGCCAGTCTAGTGCCCTAGACCCCCAGGTGTGTGCAGGCCCCCACCTCTCTATGAGAACATCCACAGCGAGGTCAGCAGTGCAGGGGCAGCTTGGGCCTGGAAGGGAGCTTGCCTCTGAGTGTGTGGCCTGCAGCCAGTCGCTGTAGCCTTCAGCTTCCTCCCTTTAGAACGGGATTAGTGTGGAGTGAGTGCCAGCCACCCTGTATCCTGGGGTTCCCACGGGCATCAAATGAAACCCAGGTGGGGTTGAACCAGGGGGAGAGTGGCCAGAGCTGTTGTTATTTTTCTGTGCATATAATACCCAGTCTCTAAACAGGGAAGTCCAGAGCCAGAACAATGAGTACATTCATTAGTGGATGAGGGATGGTCCACATTCATTAGTGGATGAGGATGTGGCCTTTGCCCGGGAGCCTAGGGGCTCCCACATTGCCAGAGAAGAAGGAGTCCATGGCTGGCCCCTAGCACACTGGCAAGGATTGCACTCCTTCTTGTGGCTTATGTGAGCAGGGAAGGCCGTGCTCCCAAAGAAACCTGGGCTCCACCACTGGGGAAGAGCAGTGTGACCTGGTGAACTCATGGGATGAGACGGCACCAGCCAAGAACAGATCAGGGAACACCTGAGAATTCCCAATCCCAATGCTCAGTCACTTTTGCAAGGGGAAATAGAGATGAGTCAGGAAGGGGTGGGCCAGCCATATCATTCTGCTTTATTGGCACCTAATGTCTGCACCAGGGGTCATGTGGTGGCTTTGTTGGGGAAGCCAGAGGACCCTGTTTGTATGTCCAAGGAAAACACCCTTGTTTCACAAGCCGACCCAGTAGAAGCATGAAAGATTGATTTTGGCTCGGCGCCTGTGGCTCTATCGGCTAAGGCGCCAGCCACATACACCTAAGGTGGCGGGTTCAAATCCCCAGCCCGAGCCCGCCAAACAACAATGATGGCTGCAACCAAAAAATGGCCGGGTGTTGTGGCGGGCGCCTGTGGTCCCAGCTACTTGGGAGG
>CAUYQV010042480.1:0-36252 GCA_963574575.1 Galagoides demidoff
CGAATGGATCAATAAATTGTGGTATATGTACACCATGGAATACTATGCAGCCCTAAAGAAAGATGGAGACTTTACCTCCTTCATGTTTATATGGATGGAATTAGAAAATGTTCTTCTTAAAGTATCTCAAGAATGGAATAAAAAGTATCCAATGTACACAGCCCTATTTTGAAACTAATTTGTAGCTTTTATAGGAATGTTATAACCTAATTATAGCCTTAGATTTTGGGACGGAGTTGGGAGAGGGGGATGCATGGGGGAGGGAGGGTGATTGGTGGGGTCACTTGTGTGGTTTATCTTACAAGGGTACAAGTGAATCTTTCTAAAAGCAGAGTATGAATGTCTTAACTCAATAACTAAGAAAATGACATGAAGGTTATGTCAACCAGTTTGATGAGAGTATTTGAAAATGTATGTGAAAACAGCACACTGTACCCCATGATTGCATTAATGTACATAGTTATGCTATAAGAAATAAAAAAAAAAGAAAGAAAAGTAGTTGTCAAATCACTTTCTTGGTTTTTTGAGAGAAAGCTTTGGCTTCTCTCCCTAATAAGCAGCATAGATACTTTGAGCCATCTTCCAGAGACCCAAAAGTATCAAAGCAGAGCTCACTACCCATCTAGAGGAGACAGCAGGTGAAATCAGTGTGCAGCATGTTATCAACTAGGCAATGGGCAACCATATTGGTCAGAACCATGTTAGATTAGCACAGGCCTTTTATAGAATAGCTACTATTGCACAAATAAATGTCTTCCAGGGACAGTCTCAGCTTTACTACCTCTGTTGGAGCCCATTCTGTCCTTTTCCCTAACCTATAAATGGATCCATAAGGCAAGCTGGGTGAACTCTTGTGAGGACGAATCACCAGCAGAAGCTTCCAGGGCTGCTAAATGTGTATCATTCTGCTCCTGAGCAGAGCATTAAACACCCGTGACCATCCCTGTGGGGTGTTGCTGCCTCTTCCTGTCTGTTCCCTTCTCTCAGTAGAACTTTCCAGATGGCTGTTCTCTTTGGTGCTGTCCTCCTTCAGAGAGAGCACAGGTTACTAGGAATTCACAGGGGCAGCTGGGTTAAGGGGGGGAGGGGTGAAATAAATTAATGGTAAATGATAATCCACACCCTAGAAATAGAAGGTTCTGTTGGTTTAAAGGTGAGGTTCAAATTGCTCAAGGCTGAGCACTTTATTATGAACAGTGCAACAGTGCTGTCCTTACAGGTCACCACCTTCCATCCCCTGGGTCCTTGGCTTCCTTTTCAGTACATGCTGTGACACCCCATGTAGCACAGAAAGTTGGACATGAATTGAAAACTCTTTGTTGGAGTAACTGTAAACAAGCTTTCTTGGTCTAAGGGCAAACACTTGTAATCACCACTATGTCAAGTTTTTTTCTCACTCTGTTCGTATACCTGGAAGTGTACTTGACTCCTATTCACTTGAGGAATGAATATTCATTTTAGGTATTCTAGGCTCTTTGCTTTTCTTCTAGTTAACCTGTTTTGACTTTTCTGTGTTTATTAGTACTTCCTAAGCTTGGGTAGTAGAAAGAGGAGATTGAATGAATTATTTAAGTAAGGTAAATGTTGTAAAGAGGAAAGGAAAAGGTTTAGGAAAATAGGAAATAGTTACTGACTCATTGATTTTAAATATGTTATTACTTAATATTACAAATCATTAAAAGTTGGCTATTATTAAACTTAACAAGATACATAAAAGTCTTTAGTGAGTGTCTACCCATAAAGCTCACCTTTATGTTTATGCAAAATATTCATCTTAAATAATAATAATACATCTAAAGTTGTAGCTGGGACTTACAATTCAAGTTTATTTTTAGTTAAAAGGTTAATTCTTTCAATAGCTGAATTAATGTATCTTGAAGTAGGAAATTTACGATAGAAGCCACTATCTCGTTGTATCTGAAGGATAATAATCATGTCATTAAAACTGTAGTGTGAACATGAGTAAGTCCATATTTCACCAAGGTCAAAGGGATAAACAAAGTGTAGGAAGCAGATGGTTAAACAGAAGTGATCAGCCGGACACGATATTAGGTGGAAGAAACAAGTTACTTGTCACTGCTTAGGGACGGAGGAAAACAAATTCCAGGCCATGTGGTCTGTGACTAAGTAGCATTAAGGCAAGAGCTTTAATATTCGCTAATGAGTGGCTTGTTTAGATTTATTTGTTTTGATTTAGAGGAGAACATTTATTGAATATCTTCTGTGCCAGGCACCACCCTATTTTGATTGTTCATTTGTTGACTTACCCCATTCTTCTAAAAACTTGTGATTATTGGAAATCAGAACATTTAATTTTGTTGGTATTTGTTACCAATAGCAGGTGCAGTCAGTAATGCTCAATTGTTGGGGTGTTGGTTATAAAATGTTGATATAGGCCTGAGAGAGAAGGGAATAAGGCACACAGGAAGCCTGGGTCAAAACGATTCCAGTGCTCTCCTTGATGCCACAGCATGGTGAAGCATTTGTGAGAGTACAACGCAGCAAGACAGCTAGTTAGAAATACGCCGAGTGTTCTTGGTGGCCATTAGATTTAATTTTTGGTGCTATCATTAACATCACTCTATTTCAAGCCTGTAGACCTGTGGTCCCATCCCTCAGGCCACAGACCAGTACCAGTCCACTCCTGTTAGGAACTGGGCTGCACTGCAGCAGGGGAGCAGCCGGCAAGCCCATGCTTACGTCACTGCCTGAAGTTCACCTAGGGGACCTCGGTTGCTCCTTATAGGAATCTAAAGCCTGATGATCTGAGGTGGAGCTTTCATGTGCTTGCATCATCCTGAAACCACCCTCCCACCCTATTTGTGGAAAAATTGTCTTCCATGAAACCAGTCCCTGGTGTCAAAAAGGTTGTGGACTGCTGCATACAGACTATAGCCCCAGAAATTTGTCCTATAAATGTATTATATTCTTAGCAACTAGAAAAACCAGGTGCATTGATTTCAAAATCTATGCACATTCTTCTCTTCAAAAAGTGACAAGTAATCCTACTTCCTCTGAGTATGAACCAGACTTAGGGGCTTGCTTCTAGTGAATAGAATGAGGGGACAATGATGGTGACTTCAAAGCCTAGATCATAAAAGGCATTGCATCTTCTTTCCCCGTCTTTTGGAACACTCATTCTGGAGGAAGCCAGTGGCTGTTTTGTGAGGACACTAAGCTGTGGGGACACACACATGGTAAGGATCTGTAGCCTTCTCCTGAGAGGTAATGAGAAACAGGCCTCATGCCAATAGTAAGTGAACCGTCTGGGAAGCAAATGGTCCAGCCTCATCTGAGCACTTAGATGGCTGTAGCTCTATAGCTTTGGAGACCTTGAGCTATAGCCACACAGCTAAGTGGTGAATTTTTTACTCACATACTGTGAGATAATACATGTTTCTTGTTTCAAGCCACTAGGTTTCAGATAATTTGTTATAGAACAGTAGATAATTAATTGAAGGAGAAAGAATATATGTGCTGGCACAAATTAATCTATACTAGTGGAAGGAAACAGTTGTTTTTGCCCAAGAAAAAATACCCTAATTCAAGCTTGTGTGCTTGTACTTTACCAGAGAATATAATCAGAGGGAAGAAAAAAAGCAAGGCAAAGAAGGTGGGGATAACTCAAAGTGGGGCCTGATGGAGTGAGCTGCAGCTTCTCAAGATGACCAAGGGGACTTCTCACTCCCAGTCCCAGGGGTAAGCCCAGAGAGTTGGGGAGTGGGTAGGAACCACCATGTCTCAGAGTGGTCAGTAGGGAGGAAGGGAGAAGAAATTGTCTGCTGGCTTCTTCTCAGAGTCTGTCTAAGGTGAAAGGACCTCCGATGGGGCGTTAACTCTTTGTACTCCTTAGTAGTATTAATCTGTCACTCTGCACAGCCAGGGGTAAAGCTAGGCCCTATATGGGCCCAGTCCTGTTGGACCCGGGCCTGGGACTCTGGTATGAATAGTTCCTGAGTGATGAATGAGTGAAATAAAAGTGAAGACAAAGCCTGAGTCTCATCCTCTAGAGCGATGGTTTTAGGAGATGAGAAGACACAGTTTCAGAAAGTGTGAGTCTTCACTAAACCCACTCTGGCCAGGAGATGAAGCAAGTGGCCGAGACCCAGGGGGCAGATGGTCTGGGGTGACGTGTAAGTGATCTGATACTCAATTCAACGCACTTGACATTTGTGTATGAGGATGACCACACTGTCGGGGGACATGAAAACACCTTTGCAGAGGCAGTGTCTTGTAGTGGGTCCACATACAGTATCTGGAGTTGGAGTCCTATTCCCTACATTAACTAGCTATGTGACCTTGGGCAATGTGCATGACTGTAATGGGTCCCACTTAGCTCATCTTTAAAATAGAGATAATAGTAGTACCTACCACTTGGAGTTGTTGGGAAATTTAAATGAATCAACAGATAATGCAATACTTGCAACAGTCCCTGGCACAGAGTAAGTGGCAGGTAAATATTAACCATGGCTGATGCTAATGCTTGCTAGGAGCTGATATGTGTGAATATCTGATAGACAAAAGCATAAAAAACATAAAATAAGTGAGTAGACAAAACATGGTGTATATAGGTCAAAATTGGATTAAGAATTTTGTATGCAAAAGGCAAGGTAGTTATGTAACTGGGGTGGCCAACTAACTGTTGAGTATCTATGTTAGCACTTGTGTTGGGGAAGGGAAAAGTGGTGGATTCTTCTCTATTTTGGTTCCCACAAGGGAAATAAGAGAATAATAGCACATTTGTTCACTGCCATCTCTGTGCCGGGGATGGCTTGAAGTCTTTCACATACGTTGTCTGAGTTGTATAGACTTGCCAAGGGCAGAAGTTCCCATCTCTCCAAGTCTCTTACTAATTTGGCTGGACTTGGGATATCATCTAGTTCAAAATACCAAAAATAAAAACTCAGGTAAAGAAAGAAATAGGAGTCAGGGTAGATTTACTGACCAGACTTAAACCATATAACTCTACATCTGAAGGAAGCAGAGGGAATGATGGGGAAACGGGTCCATAAAAAATAAAATAAAGCCGGGCTGCCTGGACACACCTGAAGGCTGGAGGCCACGTCAGGAGTGAAGGGGAAAACGCAGACTTCAATCCAACAAATATTTCATGAATGTTCATTACATGCCAAGAATTTTGGTAGATTCAAGTTTTATAGACATGAAAGACAAAAGTTCTGGGCTTCAATGTGGTCTAGAAGGATATTGAAGATTAATAAAAAAGGGCTATAATTCAAAGGACGTGCAGTCTAATAAATATATGCAGAAGTATAGAGACTTTCAGCTATGAAAGAGTGAGTGGGACTCATCTCCTTTATAACCAACCACAATGCTGACCAATGTAGGAAAGTGCCCTTTTCAGATATGTGACAGCAGGTGGCTCAGTCTTCTGATACCTCTCTAAAGTCAAGCTAACAAGGTGAGTCCTAGAGGTGCTTCACATTTCTTCCTGAAAGCACTTTTGGGAACATGATACAAGGAGAGGGAACACAAGCCAAGGGCAGTTTTTGGATTGAACTGAGAAGACAGAGGAGGGGGAAGGTGGAATCTGTAGTGTGAAATTCTGGCTAGAGGGAGCTACTTGGAGAACAAGTTTCTGAAATCTACATGAACGAGCCTTTGATCTTTGACTAACCTTATCTTAGAATAGGATAAACCTCTATGAGGCTGGGCAAAGAATAGCTACTATGAGGCGATTGCTGAATAATTCCCAGATTGACCCAGTGCGGGGGACAACTAATATCTAAGACAGAGAGACCTATTGACCACCTGAGGCGTTCAGTGGAAACTCCAGAAATTCATGCTTCGGTAGAGGCTCTAAAAGGTCATAAATTACTAGTAGAGCTAAAATAGCCTCAGAATGAAGGCTACTCTCAATCTGCTATAACAAAGCCTGAAAACAATTATCTGAGGCCTCAAGCTAATATATAACTTAAATACCTGCCAAACAACTGTAACATTCTCTAAAGGAGACAACAAAATACAGTAACATTAAATTAAAGTAAACTATTATCCAATTAGGAATTATTAGACATGCAAAGAGATGGAAAAAATGTGACCCCTAATTAAGGAGAAAATAAGGCAATAGAAATAGATTCAGAAATGGCAGGGATAACGTGCTTTAAGGATTTTTAAATCACTGATATAAATATGTTCAAAGACAAAAGACTAAACCTTTAAGAACCAAAACTTGAATAGGATCTTAGTGGTCTGTGGTACCACATGAAGCAGCCTAAGACATTTGGAGTTCCAAAGAAGTGAGGTGCAAAAATTATTTGAAGAAATAATTGCCAACATTTTTCGCAAATTGATAACATCTTTATAACTTAACTTTATAACTTGTCAGATCTAAGAAACTTAAACCCTATAAAGGATATATACGCACACATACATGTATACACTGACACCCCAAGGCATATCATAATCAAATTGCTGAAATCCAGTTATTATGAGCAAAATCTTAAAAGAAACAAGAGAGAAAAACATATGACACATGGGGGAACAAAGTTAAAGTGAATACTGATTTCCCATCAGAAGCAACGTCAGCCAGAATTAGCGTCTATATCTTCATAAGCAGAATATGCAAAAATCCTTAGCAAAATACTAGCAAATAGAATTGAGTAATCTATGGAAAGGATAATATATAATAACCAACAAGAGTTTAGCTCTGGAATGCAAAGTTGGTTTAATATTTAGAAATAAATCAATGTAATCATTATAGTAACATCCTATAAAAGAAAACTCAGATGTTATCTTGCCAGTTGAGAAAAATGATGTGACTAAATACAACATTTATTCATGATAAAAAAGTCTTGGCAAACTATGTGTGGAAGGTATCTTCTTCAACTAGGTAAAGGGTTTCTATTTAATAAAAACAAACAACAAAACTACTTTAGTCATACCTACCAAAGTTATGCCCCTAAGACTGGAAAAAGACAAAAATGACCACTTTTGTTACTTAAATACTGTACTAGAGTTTTTCTATGCAGTAGAATATGGTAAGAAAAACACACAAAGACCTTAGGTTGAAAAGAAAGAAATAAAAGTATACAGTATATAGATGACACGCACGTCATCAAAATAGAAACTTATGACTTAAAAAATGCATGCTAGAACTAATGACTGAGTTGTTAGGAGGTGGTGGATATAGAGTTAATATACAAAAATCGGCTTTGTTTCTATCCATTAGCCATAAATATTGGAAAAAGAAATACAGTGCCACAGGCAGAGAGGCATGAAAACACAGGAGGATTTTTCCCATTACATTTTAGTTTCTCGCAAGTCTGAGGAAGGAATGTCATGTAGATACAGAAGAACAATGGGCATGTTTTTCCCAATTCAGAAACTGTTCCTTTATCTCCTTTGCATTCTCTGTGCCATGTCCCTTAAGATGTTCTCTGTGGCTTCTGTAACCCTTCAATGACCATGCCCAGCACAGAGTAAGCAGCCGGGGCTGGTGGGCCCGCCTTCCCTGCCCCTCCCTGCCTCAGGTGCTGGGGTTGTGTTTTGAACTCCACAGCCCAACCCTGAGATTGTGCCGATTTTCTCACACAATGAGTCCAACACTGAAGAGTTCCTGTGCTCAGCATGGCTTCCCCTGAACCCCAGGGAGGAGAATTGTATTTTATATGGGCTTTCTCAATTCAGAAGTTTTATTTTTCTTGGTTCAAAATTTAAATACTTTGTAAATTAGAGATATCTTGGTTTGAGTCTCATTTTCCAGTTTTTTTTTTTTTTTAGGATACATACAAATCTATTATCATTTGCAGTAGATTGAATTATGTTCTTCACAAATTTATGTGCTGAGCTGAAGCTCAAACCACTAATGTGACTGCGTTTAAAGTTAGGTCTTGGGTGAGGTAATTAAGGTTAGGTGAGGTCACGGGGGTAGGGCCCTGATTGGTAGGAGCAGGTTCTTACCAGAAGAGACCCCAGAGAGCCATCTCTCTTTCCTCCCCACCCCACTATGTGAGGATGGGGGATGAGGGTGAGGTGAGAAGGTCGCCCTCTGCAGGCCAGGAGCAGAACTTCCGCCAGGAGCTGAGTCTCTGGCCCTTGGATTTCTAAGGCTCCAGAATTGCGAGAAATCAATTTCTGTTGCACACAACTCTCAGTCTGTGGAATTTTGTTCCTGCAGGCAGAGCAGACTAACACATCACTATACACGTCTCAGATAGAATTTACATGACCTCTTTTGTATAAGTTAGAATTAACTTACATTTGCTATTTCATACTTGAATCTCCTGAATATTTAATACCTGCTAGGTCCTGCACAAAGCTTTTACCTGTATTTACCACTACTACATTTACCATGAACAGTCTCCTGGAATTTGGAGATTTTTTATTCAATTATCTGCATTTTCTATAAGTAGAAACTGAGGAAAGAGCAGTTGGGTAACTAGTTAGAAAGGGCAAGTAAGTGGCAGAACAAGCCTGGCTGGGGTGCAAGCCCGTGCCTTCTGTCTTCCAGCTACACTGATCATAACCAGAAGCAGAATTTGGGAACCAACTTTTCACTGTCTGAGGCTAATTCACAGCTGCCTCACCAGGGTCTCTCTTCCCTCACGCTTTGTGCTTGAAGGGCTGGTGTAGAACTTGGGGGCCTGGGGAGACTGCTGCCGTTGATAGGTGCCATCTCCTGTGAGTGCCAGCTGGCCGGGCTTTCTCGGAGGTGATGGACGCGCAGGCTGCCCCTGACAGTCTCCTGACAGAGTGGTGAGGGGCCCGAGACAGCCATTTGTTTTGGAGCTGATCTCAGTGCCAGAAACTCTTTGTCGTCTGTCTGTAACTAGTGCCGCTTTGCTAACCAGACTGTCATTTCTTTCAAGACAGCACGGTGAGGCACACAACTACCATGACAGTTACCTGGTAATTTCAGCGGTGACTGATTTAACAAGTGCTCTCTGGGTAGCGCTGAAGACAGCAGAGAACAAGTACAGCAAACAACTGCCAGCAACCTGGGGGCCGAGGGTGGGATGCCAGATGAGCAAGCTGCTTTTGAGAGTATTTTCAAGAGTAGAGAACCTTAAGTTAGCTGTCAGGGCCTGTGAGCCTCCAAAAATCACATGTGAACTTTTGCATGTGTATACCTATGAGCATTTTGTTTTTTAAACACTTAAAGCCATCTGTAACTCACAAGGTAAAGAACTCCACCTTAGCAAGAAGACCCAAGGGAACTTTGCTTGTCCCATTTGAATTCAGGTTTTGTCTGCTGAGCTAAAGTGGCTGGTAGCAGTTATCGGTTCCAGTGACAGTTTAAAGAGATGCAACCTTGATTTGTAATGGAACCAAAAAAGACTAAAACCTTTAAGACTAGAAGCAGTGACCAAAAGAAGCCTGCTGTGACTCCAGTCTCTAATGATTTACGTTCTATGGTGTTTTAGCCTTTAAGGTGGCAAAATTCAATACCTGTTTTAAGACTTTCCCTTTAAAATCTGTGTATCTGTATGATGTATCCAGTGTGTGCATGTACACATAAAATACCATATACATTCATGCATTTCACAAACACCTATACACTTAGCAAATTAAGACTTTATGGAATTTTTTCCCCGCTTCATCAGTTTCAAAATGGACTAATACTTTCCTGGGAATTCCTACCTCATTCTATAAAAATGATGGTTGGGTGAGTGGACTAGAATATCTTGGCAAAGGACAAAAATACGAAATAGCCAGTTCAAAGTCACCTCTTAAATCTTGGCGAGAGCCTCAGCTGCCTCTGTCAGTGAAATTCTCCCTTTGCTAGGCAGGGTCAGTTCCTCTCAGAGCAGAGCATCTCAGGATGAAGGCGAAATGACACTCGGGACGCGGCATTAAGCTCTGCTGTTTCCTGGTGGCACGTCGTGCATGGTGGGAGAAGCTTTTTCTCAAAAGGACAATCTTTAACTTAAGCAATATGTCCTGAAGAGTCTTACAAGGGCAATCAAGATTTAGCCAGGGGGCTAAGTGGGAGGAAGTTATAATGTACAAGGTGAGTCTTTGGAGACTCTGAAAAACCCATTAACGGAAAAGTTATTAATGTCTTTTTTTATGCAGCTCTAGTGCAGAGGCAGGCCCCAAAGAAACCAATCCACATTATGAAACATTTTACAGAAATCCATTTTTAAAAATAGGAGAATGCTATAAATGAAGTCTTGAGGTGGGGACCGGGGACGTGCCTCGCCTCCTGGGCCAGTTGTGGATTTTGTAAAGGATAAAGGGAAATTCTCCTTCTAGCCTTCACTTGGACACAAAGAAACAGGACAAAATCTCCTGCTGTAAAATTTGATTGTCTTTTTTATTCTTCTCTTTCTCAGATGTAATTTTCTTCCCTTCTCTCTTATCCTTCCCCTGCTCAGCCCTAGGATCTTCAGGCCTCGGTTAACTTAAATTCAACTTTAAGCACATCAGATTATTGGAAGTCCAATAGGCATGGATAGGAGGCACGGTCAAGAGAGTTTCCCCAGAAATGGTAAAATAACTCTGGCCCCACAAATATTGTGCCTGTGACCTATGATCAGAAGGGAATAAGCTTACATAATTTTTCTCCCACAGAGGTTGACAGATGTGTATTAATTTTCATTAGACTGAGGGCTCTTTGTAAACAGAAAGTGTTTCTTCAAAGCACAGGCCCAGCACAGGGTAGCGAGCAGCAGACGCTCCTTCACGACTTTAGTTGGGCCATCACTCCGAAGCTTCTTCCTGTGTGCCAGAACCTCCGCCAGTTGCTGGATCTGCCAGAGAGGAGTAAGACGTGGTCCTTGCCTTTAGCCTTCCCCGTGTCTGGTAGGGCCACAAGGAAGAGGAGGACCATTTCTGCCAGTGGTGGGATCGGAGAGAAAGAAGAATCCTGGGCAGACACACAGGGCAGAAAGGGCAGGTCAGGGAGAGGTGGCCGCAGGGCCAGAGGGAGGCATGCCGCTGCCGCCCAGGGCACTTGGACACTTGCCTTGCCAACATTCCTATGACTGCAGCAAGACAGACGCCAAAGGATGAAGCTGGAGACCCTGAGTCTGTAGGGGGGTCACAGAGAAGGAACTGAGGACTTAGAACTTGGCCCTGACCGCCCCCCACCCTCAGCCCATCTGATGAGGTAATGCGGCGCTCTCTGAAACACCCATCAGACAATGACGTGGACACAGGCGCTGGAGAAGGACGTGCAGGGTGAACATTAACCAAAACACAAGTCGGTTTCTTAAATGCACTTCTCTTATTTCCAGGGCAGAGGGAGAGAAAGGAAGAAAAAAAAAAACAATAGCAAATAATAAGCACCAAATAAAAGTGTAAACATCTTTCCTTGAATTTGCTCAGTGATGACGCTCTGGTGCATTCTCACAGGCAAGCTCGGAGGGCACTGCCTTCTCTAAGGACCCGGCAGGGACGCCTTTGCCCGATGACGGGGCTCAGCACGGGTTGTGATGTGTAGGGGAGAGCGCCCCGGCAGCCCCTTACTGGTGTAGTTTTTGATAAATCACCGGTGATGTCTGCTTATTAAAAGGTGTGCTGGAATAAGTGATCTTTCTCGTTCTCAGACTCTAGTGCTGTAGCAATTCCTTATTTGATCTTCATTTAAAACCCGTTCTCTTTATTTTTTTCCTTTTCCCCATAGCTGGTTAACGTGCCTCGCATTCTAATTTCTGTTTTCTTCTTCTCTCCATCTTCTTTGTTCACTCTTTTCTTCCCTTTAATGTTATTTTCCCTTGGACACAGAAAGTAAAAAGAGTCACTTCCCTTTTGTTAATCGAATGTAAAAACCAAAAGACAGCCGGGGAGAGGTTTGTGAAATAGCTCAAGTCGTGCTGGAGCGCTTAAAGAGGACATTTTTGACTGTATTGAATTTTAAATTTTACTAACATGGGTTTTAACCTTTTATTGTGAAGCTGATAAAAGCTGTTCCCCCTTCCCCCTCCTAAGGTTTTGCATCTAATGACAGGAAATCACTTCGCTCCAACCCACTCGGGGACCCCACTCGGAAACCTTTGCACGTGAGGAATCCAGAATGGTCCAGGGAGTGGGGGTCGTCCCTGCACTCACAGAGTTTATTCTGTTTTTCTCTTTTTCTCTTTCGCCCTTTCTGACTTCCCGCATAGCCTCTGCCCCTCACCCAGGGGCAGGTCACGGTCTCACCAGGTGGCTGGCCGGAAGCAGCACGTGTGCAGTCCCATGTGCTGCTCTGAGAGGGGCTGGGGCCCCGCCGCAGGCCACTGGGCTGGGAAAGGCATCCCCACTTCAGGCTGCAGAGGAAATGCAAACCCATTGTTGGGCTCCAGGAGAGGAATGGAATAGTAATAAAATGTGGCCCGGAGTGCAGCTGTGAGTAGGTCACCCATGGAAAACCTTTCAATTTTATGAGATATTCTAAATTTCCTGTTCTGTGTTTCATGGGATGATAAGCCAGAAATCTGGAATTCCACCTACTGTGTGGAACAGTAAAGGCAGCCAGGCTGGACTGTGCTGGTGCCTTGGTACAGCAGTCATTCTGGCCGGGAGTGTGTCTTCCGGGCAAGGAGCTTGACAAGCAGGCCGTGTGGCAGCCACACGGCAGGACGTATCTGTGGCTGTGTGAGACTGAGTCACCAGCGAGGATCTGCCTGCTGCTGCTACAGAAACTCAGGGGGCCCTTTCGTCTCTTCATTTTAAAACCTTCAAGTAAAAAATGACAACCACAGATACTAAAGTAGCAGCCACCAGGACTCAAACATCTGGCGCTTCAGGATGACTTTCAGGAGATGAAGATTTCTTTCTTTAGAAAATTTCATTTTGCAACTTCAACATGTCAGCTACCAGCCTTGTTTGCATTTCACCTCCTAATACTCAAAATAACACCAACGGGAAAACAAAGTCATTCCTATTCAAGGGACATCTTTGCACATGAGACATCTCGTGAAGTACTCTTTAAGGGATTCGTGATTTTAAAACCCAGAGAAGATTCTTTTTCCACTTTCCACTGCAGAGAACGGTGCTATTTGTGTTCATTCTTCAAGTTTTTCTTTTTTGATTTTTGAAATGAAATAAGAGTTTTCTCATGCAGAGTTGTAAGTGAGGATCCTAAGAGGCCAAAGTATACTCTTTATTATCTGGCCTACTATTATTGCTGTGTTCCTGAGGTGTTTCCCTAGAGAGTGAGGGTCTAGCTTTGGGTCACTGAAGATCAAAGCTCCTCTTCTTGGTAAATCTTAATCTCATATCTTCACCACTTTGTGTACAGATGCCACCATACTGACCATGGGACAGGGACTATAGTTGTGTGGGAAATGATGTCATTCCCGCCTGTTCCTGCCCCCAGTATGGCTTAGGAAGTCTGATACTTCTAGCTGAGGTCAACAGATGTATTAGACTCTTATTGCTGCTATAACAAATTGCCACAACTTAGGGGTGTCAGATAAAAACAAATCCACGTTTAGACAGGGAGACCCTTGTTAGAAAGAGGGAAGAACTACTTACTGGAACAGGGAAGACTCGGCAAGCATCTCACATCAGGCAGATAAAGATTTTTCTTTTGTAGGAGGGAGCAAACAACATTGTAAAGAACCAGTCATGGGATGAATGAAAGGATGGCATGGTAAACAAAATTTTAGTGAGAAAAGTGGCATTTCTTTTTTTATTTTTTATTTATTTTACATATATATATTAGGTTTCCACTTTTTGCCTTCACAAAATTAAAAAGGCTTAAAATTTAATGACAATAACAATGTTTAAAATCAGGACTAGAAACAAAGACCGCATAAAGAAAAGTGGCATTTCCTTACAGTTTGAAACCTATTTAATGTCTGGTTTGGTGGGAGAGAGCTGGAGCTCATATTTGATTCTGCAGTCAATCTGCTGCAAAATTTTGTTTTGGTCAAAGTATGCTGAGAATATTCAGCCTCACACAGATATATAGTTGAAGAACGAGAAACTATTTCAATGGCCTTTATAGATCATATGAATATATTTCTTTGATACTACAACAAAATTGGACAAGGGGGACAATTGGTAGTGCTTTTTTGTTTGTTTGAGACAGAGTCTCACTTTGTCACCCTGGGTAGAGAGCTATGGTATCATCACTGTAACCTTAAACTCCTGGATTTAAGCAATTCTCCTGCCTCAATAGCTGAGACTACAGGCACCCACCACCATGCCCAGGTCATTTCTCTATTTTTCGTAGAGATGGTCTCACTTTTGCTTAAGCTTGTCTTGAACCCCTGAGGTCAAGTGACCCTCCCTCTTTGGCCTCTCAGAGTGCTAGGTTACAGGTGTGAGCCACTGTACCTGACTCATTTGTTGGTGTTTTAGAAGTTAATCCCAGTGTGAAATCTGAAAGTATCTTTGAGCTTCTTATTGACTATTAACTGTAAAATAGAGTGGTCTTGCACTTTAAATAGTGTCTAACCAAATATGATTTTATAACACCATTTGCTGTTAATTTAGAAAACATTGTTTCATAGATGTCTAAAGATCTTCCAGTTGTCATCACATTTTATAGTACAATGTCAAAAAAATCACATTTGATAATAACACTACTAATTGCATTAGAAAAAGACTCCAGTATTGGGAAGCTCCCAAGTTTTCCAAATTTCCATTTTTCTCTTGGAAGGTCAAATCGTGTCATTGGCGACAAATTCGCCTTCTTCTCTGTGTTGACATGTGCACTGATGTTGCAAAGGCAAGGGTGAGTAGAACTGCTGCCGCCTGGGTACAAATCAGGGCAGTGACAGCCGACGACGACTAATGCCATGACGTTCTTCACTACCACACACTCACAGCAAATGCAGAGACACAAACCAAACCAAAAAAACCAAACCCAGTTTCACTCATACTGGGTTCTTACTGAAGCAATGCAATTATTCATTTTATTAAATATCAACACTTTAGTATATTTAAAAAATATTCTACATGATGAAAGGACAAGTAGAAACACAGTGCTCTGTTACAGGCCAGAGTATGATGATTATCTCTAAGAAAAGCCCTTACGTTGTTGTTTGAGTTGAGCTACCTACTGCTTTTTTGTGGTACAACATTTTTACTGTAAAGAATAATGGGAAGACAAGATACAGTTTCAGACTTGGGTAATTGGGAACTATTTCCTTACAAATGAACCCAATAAGCCTGTCACTTTAAGGAAAACAACAGACTGTGGAAAAAGCAAACAAAATCTTGGCATCATTATGAATATAGATTTGGCCTTAGGGACCGCCAAAAATTATATAGTTCTTGGAGACTTCTGGGGTTGCCTCAGACCACTCTTTGAGAACTTCTGGCTTATAATTTTATCTACAGAAGGGCATAAAAACATATTTCCTTTGCTTACGTTAGTATAACCACATTTACCAAATTATCTAGTTATTAGAGAATCTTTGTCCTAAAAGAGTGAAACAGGACACAGGAAGGTTGTTTGGGAATTTGTAATCAGGAATGTTTAGAGAGAAAAAAGGACCCAAGATGTCATGACAGGACCCATGTTATCTGCCATGATAAAGGTGGTCCAGATAGTCAAGGCCAGGCGGAAGGCTGCAGGTTCCTTGTGAAGATGAAAGGAGCAGAAAACTCTGATGACGGAGAAGGTTTGTCTTTGCTTAGAGGACACTTGCATGACCTAAGTGGCCAAATTCTTTTCAACATCTGTTCCTCATATGGACGGGATGACTGGTTCTAATGTTATCACGAGGGCTAAGTGAGATAATGAGTCTCCCTGGACTGACGCAAGGTGGGCGCTCCGTGATGAAGGCTACTGCTAGTACGACTTCACGGCTTGCTGCTCTGTCTCTTGGCTCTCCAGATTTTTGTTCCCAGTAAATGCTCATTATTATTCTAAGAACTTGTGGAATTTAGAAACTCAACTGTCCCACGCAAATAATTCCTCCTCCACCCTCCACCTGGACCCCTCATCACATTGTTGGCTTTGCCTCATCCTAGCTAACTTACCCTTCAGGATTTCTGGCCTGGGGATGTGTAACTTTTAGTATTTCCTTGCTGGTGGGGTTTGCCCTGCTGGATCTAAGAGCAGCTCACTCTCCTAGTCTAACTCACTTGTGTCTTTACCAATTAGCTTGTTGTTTGGAGTTAGCCAAAATCTTCCTATATCAACGTATTTTGTAATTTTCAGATCAAGGGTCAGAAATCCTCTTTAAAAGGCCGAAACTATTTTTTATGATAATGATTTAATTTTGAACTTACATTTTCCTTATAAAGAAAGTCTGAGTCACATTTTCAACCCTTTCAGTGACAACGACCTGTACCTACTAATAATCATAACTCCTAAGCTGCCAGGCACCTCCAGATGTCACCACATGGAATCCTCCTTAATCCCCCGGGCAGCAGTCATGATATTCTTTTAACAAAGCACAGAGACTGAATTTGGCGGAGTTGGTGAATGCATTAAGGCCACACACCTAGTCAAGAGAAAAGGTGGTATTCCAATCAAAGTCTGTCTCAGTTTTATAGCGATTCTGAGCCTCTTCCCAAGGAGTAGGATATTGTTAGGATTTTCTTTATCTACCAAGTATAGTCTCATTGAAAATTCAAGTTTCTTTCAATGGAGTGCTTTTCATTTTTGTCAAAGTGGAGGAATCTTGACATGATTTCTGACCAGAGACACTCAATCAAGTTCTTAGCAGGTGAGAACGAGACTCTTTAAGCCCCGTGTTTCCCTCACAGTTTGATGGCCAACTGTGCACATGTGACTTGGGTTCACAAGTCTGTTTGGTGTGGCATCCTGGGGGTGCTGTAGTAGTTGCTCACTGCTGAGGTGTAGGCTCCCAGATGCCACATAGACTCTGATGGCCTTCTCTGAATAAGCTGGGGGCTAGACGTGGTGGGGGTCCTTGACTGGGGGTCACTGAGGGGTGAGAGGTCATCTCCTGGGACAGAAAGGAAAAGGATTTCTAAAGCTCCTGGGTGAATGTGCATCTGGAAGCTTTGCAGACAGTTTCTCTGTGCGGAAGCTCCTGGGAAGGTCTGGGTTATCTTAATAACAATAACTCTTGGGCTTACGGGGCCTTTATTTTTTGTGTCTTTTCCCCCACATCTGTGGTAATCTCCAGGGTGGACGTTGCCAGATTGGCCGTGGCATACATCTGCTCTGGCCAGTTGATATAGAAGTCGGACCCCACCCAATTCAAGCAGTAATACAGCCCCATAGAGCCCAGAGGAAGTTTATTTATTCCAGCAGCCAGGTGTTTGAGCTTCAATACCTCTTCATGAGCCGGAAAAAATAGTATTTTCCTATTTGTCTCTCTTTAATCTGTAATTCTTTAGGCATTGTCTGTAGCTGCTGAGTCGTCATGCTGCCTTCAAACTTTAATCAGCCACACGAGGCAGATGTGTTTGTCCCTCGTGTGCTTCTCGTCATTTGTAAGTGCCAGTTTGTAGTTTCCGTATCATCTGAAAATGTCAGGGCTCCGGCATCATTCTAATTTTAGTCCTTCCTATCTTTCCTCCATTGTTTATAGACATGACATGAACCATCCCCTGCTCTGGAGGGATGCGCTAAGCATTCTGCACATTCATCTTAAAGTTCTGAGTTCATTTGGTTCCTTAAAAATTTTTTTAATTTAATCTCAAGGGAGGTTATGTTCTCATGGAGAGGCAGGTGGTTGGCTCCTCCAAGCAGGTCTTGGCTGAGGAGGAAGCGTCCCATTGTCCTTCAGGAGAAACTCAGTCATGAGGTATTATTATACTGTAGTTAAGGAGCTGTTGGACTGACTGAATGTTAGCATCCTCACGGAGTCACATGGTGCTTTATTTCCCTTACAGAAGGAACGTTCTAATGCCTCTATGCTTCCCCCAGGTTCTCCCATCCCTACCTCACGGCTGCACACAGCGGTGTCACCTGCAGCTTCTCGTCTGTGCCCCTGGCAGTGGCAACGGGAAGGGCTGGCAGCCTGCCCCCTTCCTAGGCCTCTTCTTTTCCTTACTGGGGGTGGGGGGATGGCCTCTCCAGGGGTTCCTGCCCATGTGACATGAACCAGGACTGTCTCCCTCACCTGTTTTCTGCTCCTGCAGCCGTTTCCTCCTCCTGCACCCTTGCTGTGCGACGAGGCATTGAAATAGAGTATCTGTCAGCGTGTACTGATGCCTGGAATGAAACTAAGATTCTTTAGTAAGCAGTGGGCGGAGATTTTGGTGCGCAATCTGCCTGCCATGCCCACTTCGCTTCATGGTCTTCTCATTGTCAACTCTTCTTTCACTGGGCCCTCCGGTGGGTAGTTTGGTGCTCTGGGTTCTGTTGCTTCCCTGCGCTGGAAGTTTTTCCATTTAACCTTATGCAGTTGCCGACTCAGAGTTCTCAACATGTTGCTTGTAGCTCTCTACAAAGGCCTCAAGTACACTGACTCCACCTTGGAGGCTGAGTGTTAGGTCCCCGGTTACAGCAGTGATTCTGCCTCTGGCAATTGAGACGCGATCCAGGCCAGGTGTCTCCCAGTTTTCTGGTCTGTCTTTCCTTAGTCCTTCTCAGTGTTTTCATTTTTGTGGGATTTGTGCTTTTAGCATCTCAGCCCTTCTGCCACCCATTCTGAAGTTGTTTTCTTTTTCTGGACTATTGGAAAGATAGATACATAGCCCGTGACACGTACCTCTTAGAAAGTTTCAAAAACTTTAGGCAATGGTTCTCCTTAGAGATCACAAAAGGACGCTCCCATGCCAGGTGCTTTCTGGGTTAAGTGCATAAACTCTGAATGCTCTTGAACCACATCGCCTTCACCTAATGTATTTGAATTGTCAGGGGGACCCAAGAGAGGCTCAAATTGAGGATTTTCCCTCTGGTCATTGCTGCTATTCTGGTATGACCTTATGGTCAGAGCAGGACTGATGCAATTATTTGACAGGAAACCTAAATTAGTAATTTCCTTTCCAAGTAGGATGGCTGCTCAGTGGAAACTTAAGATCCTTGAGGTAAAAATAAGCTGGGACATTTGACCAGACTTCTGATCAAATGACTGTGTTTCACAGGTGAGGACACCTGGCCTCACAGAGAGAGTGAGTTCTAGAAGTCATGGTATTTAGCAGAAGTGGATCCAGGCTTGGAAGCCATAGTTTTCTGTTCTAGTGATACAGCTTGATTGCTAATTTTTTTTTTCAGTACCCTTTTATACTTGTTCCATTCACCTAGGAAGGCTGGAAGTACCAACAAGCCTGACTAGGAAAGTGCAATGAGTGCCTCTGAGATAGTCAGCCTCCTGGGACCAACAGGTAGAATCGACACAGCCGTGTGGAGACACTGATGGGTCTCAGCCACATCTTCTTTTATTTTCTGCCATAGCCTGTCCTCCTTCTGTACTGAAAAAGTACTTTGTCACTATGCATTATATCACTGCAATTGCTTTATATAATTAACCTAGAAGAAAAAAAAAGGCGTCTGATTTCAGAGGAGAGTCAGAAATGTATTTAATTCACCTCAGTGACTTACTTTATTTAGTGCAAAAGTGTTCCATATACAGAGAGATCAATCACATCACAGATTTTCTTAATTGCACTTTACTCTTGAGTGCAATTAAAAGCATCAGTGCTGCACGGTTTAATGCTCATATTCTAAGGCTGTGTTAGCTATTGCTATATGAGGTCCTATGCTTTAGAAGGTGCTTTTAAAAGATAGAGACCTGGCTTCCATTCCCTTTTCCTACACCTCCAGATTCTGGATTATTTGGTCTTGTATGTGGGTTGGGCATTGAAATTGTTTACATAATGATGAAGCGTATAACAGCAACTAGATCAACTTTCCAGATGATATTAAAGTGCTATCAGGGTAGAGATGAACATTTTTATGGGCTTATCATAACTATTTATATTTAAGTATTCTGTTTTCATGAATCAATATAAACAATACAGTTTTCTTTGTGAAACGCTATACATAGGTCAGTTGGGTACCATATACCATACTACATATGAATGAATACATACTTAGGCTATCTATGATCAGTGTAGATATTATGTTCAGTGATACATCTTCTGCAAGAACTACTTTACAAGACAAAATCAATTGATTGGACTCTATTGAGGGAAAGCTAATTGAACAGATGAAGGTGGTCATATTTCATGAGTTATTCAAATTTCACGTATTATTCAAAGTATTACTTAACAAAAATAATTGTTTCTCTTGTAGATAATGACAGTTTTCCCTAAATATCCACTCCCCTTTCTTCTTTAATCATAGAAATTCCAAGTGCTAGCTAGAGACATAATTCCTCAGAATAAAATCTAAATCCTCTAACCTTTTTCATAGCTGGAATGGCCACATCACTAAATGCCCAAGAAATGTGAAAAGCAGTGGCCTCACCCTCTTCCAGGAAGGCTCTTTACGAGGAGGGACGTGCCTTCCACCCTTTCCTTTCAGGCTCTTTTGGGACCTGTTGCTGGGGCTGAAGCACCACCTCCATCCACCAGGCTGCTGCCAAGTGCTAAGGACGGTTTCCCTCCCGGATTGTGGAGCCATCATACTTTGTCTATTTTAGAGAGAAAGAAGTCATTATTTGCTTCAGCCACTCTTATTTTGTGTTTTCTGTCTCATTAAGCTGAACTGAATTAATCTCCCATTTTGTATCATAAGTTAATATGTCATTCCTCGCTGGAGGAGGAGTGTACCAAACAGCAGTGAAGTCCAGAAATGGATTCTGAAAGTTTCTGTACCTCTAAGAAAGCCCATCCTACCCTGCGACACTTTGTCAGAGCCTTGTTCTTCATCCCTATGCAGTCTCTTTTGATATATTTTTGTTTCTCTGGTTGACTTAATATGTCTTCTTACCATCTTGATAGGTTATAAGCAAAGTTGGTAAAACCCAGAGGCAGAAGAGCTAATAAAATATGCAACTCTACGTCTATAAGATTACTTCCCTCAGGGCCTCAGATACCATCTCTTCAAGGCCCACATCTGCAATATGGGTTCTGAGCACAGTGTATATGAAGAAAAAATTTATTATTATTATTATTATTACTGAGACAGAGTCTCACTTTGTTACCATGGATAGAGTACCGTGTCATAGCTCACAGCAACCTCAAATTCTTGGGCTCAAATGATCCTCTTGCCTCAGTTTTTCATTTTTAGTAGAGACAGGGTCTTATTCTTGCTCAGGCTGATCTCGAACTCATGAGCTCAAGTGATCCACTCGTCTTGGCCTGCTAGAGTGTGAGGATTACAGGAGTGACGCACTGTGCTCAGCCTGAAGAATGAAATTATTAATTGAATGGATTAGGATTGAAGATTAATGAAAATGACCTTTCAGAAGAGATCCAGCATCAGGGTTGCTAAGTTGAAGTTAGTTCTTTTTTATTTTTTATTTTTTATTTATTTATTTATTTTTTATTGAATGGTAACTACGTACATTAATGCACTTCTGGGGTACAGTGTGGGGTTTTCACATGCAATCCGAAATACTTCCATCAAACTGATCAACACAGCCTTCATGTCATTTTCTCAGTTTGAAGTTAGTTCTTGAGGTTTAGGAACATGTCAGTGATTGAACAGTGCCTTTCATAAATTAGAAAACTGTGTATTGAAATCAAAAGTATATTCAGAGAATAAAACTAAACTCTGTAAAAAGCCATTGAAATTATCTAAACAATTATGGCAGGAAAATAGACAAACCCTAGCGTATCCTGAGCTCAGAATGAATCACTCACTCATAGTCATGGTACAGAAATGAAATGGCTGGAAAATAGGCCTGGCTGCAAAACCAGAAAGAGAGAAGATGGACAAGAGGCCTTTGGTCCCCCCAGGCAGTCATACACCTGCTTGTCTCCATGTGCACCCCTCCGGCTCATATGTGCCCAATGCTCAATTCATGCAGCAATGCTAGATGGATTACTGCATTACAGAAAATGCTTGTGTAGCTACAAAGAGATGGGAAACAACAGAGAATGTACATGAAGAGGAAAGAACTGTGTGTAGAAGACTGGGTTATAGGAGAAAATGTAAAGATCTGACACTCGGCTTGGGGAAAGGAAGTTCAGGACGTGGTAATTGTTTCAAAGCCTCTGTTGATGGGGAGACCTAAAGAGGACGGAACAAATAGTATGAATTAAGACGCATCAAATACTTTCTGATTGACATGGAGTAAGGTAAATTGAAAGACTGCATATGATGGAAGAAAAAATAAGAATTTTAGTATGAACTGAACTTTGATATTTTAATTGATTAATTGAATTATTTTGGCAATGAATGAGTCACACAATATTTTGTTTGACTCAAACCTGTGGCTGATGCGAATGGAGTTTACTGTAGGTGCTAGAACATAGCAGAGATGGTTTCCTTTATTCAAGTAGAAATGTCTAGCTCACATTTTACAAATATATAGTAAACTGCAAAATTTTTCTAATTTTTAGGTACCGAAAGTCAGAGTAATGATTAATTAGATTGGGAATTTGTCTCTGTAGTAAAAGATTATCTTGACAATAGATGGAAATAATGGAGTTTCTATTCTAAGAAATATTCTCCCCAAAGCAATCTTATCTTTACTGGGACTAGGTAAGCAAATTTTGATGGCATTCCCTGAAGATTTTCAAAGAATAGTGAACTCACATAAAAATGAAGAAATTTCAATTTTAAACTATCAACTAAGGAAGACATGAGACTAATGGACTGGAGATAAAATCCTAACCCATTAATTGCATTTTAGATTTTATTTTACTAAAGTGAATAGAAAGATTTATTGTATATGTCTTAACAAGAGAATTAAACAAATGGAGTCAATTATTTAAGTCATATATATTTGAAAGCCTGTTTGGGGGCCACGATTTAGCTTGACAGTTAAATAACAGATTCTTTGTTCACTTCTCCTTTTAAAAATTGTATTTTTTTGTATAATTAAAGACTGGAAATAATGACAATAAACAAATTTGTTTTCCAAAAGAGTCAACATCAATGATCGTATTATGCAATAATAAATGATGTGAATTAATGGATAACTGGTTAATTTGCTCAACCTGAACAAATGGAAAATAACATCTTAGCACCTCTCCTACTTTGAAATACAAATGATATGGCACTTTTTCAAATCTAGGCCAAATCATAAACACCACTCCTTAAAAAAAAGAAAACAAAAAACTTAAATCGTAGAGTTTCATCATTATACATTGCCCATGTAGTCAAGCTATGTACAAAAGTTTTCCATCACAAATATTTCAAATTTATTTGTTAAACATAACTTGTAGGCCATGCTTTTCTAATTAAAGAATCTAAATGATTTGTAGAAATGTTAAAGTATGTTCTAAACAATGATCTCCATTGTTTATATCTTAGCATAATTTGAAATAAACAAGGTTTTTAAAAAATCCACTTTATTTTAATTTTATTTTTAGAAAAAAAGTAAAAATATACTATCAAATTTGACTAAGAATATAGAGATTTAAAGTTCATGATAGCATTAACAATCTTAAATGTGGTAGATACATATGCCACCCCTGTATTTATACAATAAATTTGGGGAATTTTAGAACAATAGAGTCATTTATAATTAGAAGTCAATTAGAGATTGTCTAGTTCAACTGCACACTTAATTTTTAAGTTAATTTAATATTTGTATTATTTCTTCATTTATACTAGTAATTGTTTATAATATAAAATTTGAGAAATGCAGGAGAGTATAAAGAACAGCTATAGAATCTCACCACCTTGCGATGCTATACATATTTTCTATATTTTTGTTCCTATCTCTCTGTCTTCCTTTCCTATTCACCACCATATTTGCAGATCACACTGCAGAAAATTATTACACTTCCACTGTATATTAATTGTTTTATCTGTTTTATCACAACTCCACTAACATCAGTGGTAACACATCTGCAAATGGAATTGGTTAAGAGTAGCATTTCATAGTTTAATGTACACTTCTTTAATTACTAGTCATGATTCTTCTCCTCACCCCCAAATATTTACCTATTTGAGTTTTCTCTTTCATGAATTTCTAGTTATATTTGTTTTCCCCTTGGCCACTGGGATCTTAGACTTTTCTAATTAAATTTATAATTTTCATGGACATTGCTTGTGTTTTGTTAAAATTGAAACCATCTTTATTGGTAGAATATTATCTTGGCAATTATGTCTCCTTTTATTATTCATCTTTGTAACATATTTCTTAGTAATTATCACATTCATACTCCTTGAGTTCTTTTTTTTTTTTTATTGTTGGGGGATTCATTGAGGGTGCACAGAACCAGGTTACATTGATTGCCTTTGTTACATAAGGACCCTCTTATAACTGTGTCCCATCCCCCAAAGGTGTACCACACGCCTTGTCCCCCCACCCCCTCCTTCCTTCCCTTTCTCAGCTCTCCCATCCCCCACTCCCCCACCATGTACCTTAATTGTCCTATATCAGAATTAAATACATAGGATTCTTGTTTCTCCATTCTTGTGATGCTTTACTAAGAATAATGTGTTCCACTTCCATCCAGGTTAAACAAAGGATGTAAAGTCTCCATTTTTTTAATGGCTGAATGGTATTCCATGGTCTACATATACTACAGCTTGTTAATCCATTCCTGGGTTGGTGGGCATTTAGACTGTTTCCACATTTTGGCAATTGTAAATTGAGCTGCAATAAACAGTCTAGGACAAGTGTCCCTGTGGTAAAAGGATTATTTTTTTCTTCTGGGTAGATGCCCAGTAATGGGATTGCAGGATCAAATGGGAGGTCTAGCTTGGGTTCTCTGAGGGTTCTCTATACTGCCTTCCGAAAAGGTTGTAGTAGTTTGCAGCCCCACCAGCAGTGTGGAAGTTTTCCCTTCTCTTCACATCCACGCCAGTATCTGCAGTTTTGAGACTTTGTAATGAAGGCCCTTCTCATTGGGGTTAGATGATGAAGAATGGCTAACAAACATGTGAAAAAATGCTCATCATCCCTAATCATTAGAGAAATGCAAATCTTTCAGTTCTTTGTGTTATTAAAAATCATTGTGTTAAGTTCTAAACCTGAGATACTAACAGGAATGAAATCAATGTCTTCTGTCCACAAACATAGATGCTTCTGGTAGTTTATTAAAATTTTCTTTTACATTGTTCAGAACATATGGAAGAAATGTTAACAGTATTTAATGCTTTTTAAAAATAACAAATTTTACTATGCAGTTATTGTTATATTGGGAAGACTACTGATTTGTGTTCATTGACTGTCTTGTGTATATTCACTTTGCTAAATTTCTTATTAATCAGAAGAAAATTTTCAGCATATTTATGTAGATTTTCTAGATACGTAGCAGTGTTAGTCATTAATAATGATACTATTGTCTCTTCCTAATTATCGTCATCTATTTTTGGTCTCATTGTAGCATCCATTACAATGCTGAAAGAGAAGATGATTGCAACCTTCTTTTAATGAAGCTGACTCTCACTGATGTCACAATGCTGATGAGTTTGGGTAGGACATTGTTACCATCTTATGTTCTTACTCTTCAGATTTTCAGAAGCTTACAAATCTTAGAATAATGATTGAATTTTATTAAATACATCTTTAAACCATTGCTTAAAGTGGCTAAGATTTTTCTTGTTTGAGTTAATAGAATCTCTGTTGTTATAAAGCTAAAATCTTTATTTTACAATGCTAGAATTCTTATTAAAGCGTCCAAGCTTTTGTTTTCGGTGTGTTATACATTTCCTAATGTTTCAGTTAATACTTTTGCATATAAAATAAAAAAAAATATGCAGTTGCTCTCTCATTTCTGTTTTGTTTGTCATCAAACTTTATTTATTAGGGTCATAGTAGACTGATAAAATAAAAGCTTAGCTTACCTTTTCCCCCTAATATTAACTGCTTCTTTTGGTGTTAATCTCGTCTCTGTTTGCTGCTGTTTGTCTCATAGCTTGGGTATCTCATTATTTATTTTTCTTTATTTTACCATTATTCAGTTTTAGAATGAAACGAATGGATGTAAAAAATTAAAAGTAAATAAAGGTCAAATTCGTAAATCAGGAGTCCTCAAACTACGGCCTGTGGGCCACATGCAGCCTGCCTAGGATGTTTATCTGGCCCACCAGGTGTTTTTGCCGCTGCTGCCTGTCTTGCTTAGTGACCGACTCATCCCAGGGCCCACCATCTGGCTCTCCAACAGTCTGAGGGACAGTGAACTGGTCCCCTGTTTAAAAAGTTTGAGGACTCCTGCATAAATCTTTGGGCTTTAATATCAGTCTTTTAAGTCACTGGAGTAGCTGATTTGTGTGATGACTCTTCTTGTTTTCCATCTTCTTTTTATGATCCTACCTTCCTTGTAGCATAGTTGAAAGTGTCGATGAAATAATAGCAGGGTTCCCACCATAAGGCCTCACTAAACCTTTATGAGAAGTAACATATTCTCTTGGCTCAACACTAGCTCTGAAGATTGACCTTTTGAGCTAAAATTTCACTTCTAACACTTACTGGATATTTGTCTTTGAATAATTTACTGATTTTTTCTGATGTTCAATATCATTCCTCAAAAATGGAGCCAATGATAGCAGCAACTTCACAGAATGATTTTAGGGAACAAATCAAAAAAGGAAAAAAAAAAAAATAAAAGCAAAAATGTTTAGCACCGGGCAGTGAGTCAGAGTCAGATCAATATTAGCTATTTTTATACTTTTCAGATTCTCAAATCTTGCTTTTTTGTTCTGTAGTAATTTGAAAAACAGGTGCACATCTTGTTTTTAACTCCACTGGCAATTATCTTTGAAGTTTTTCAAAAACACAGTGCAATCTACATTTTTCTAATGATCAGAGTACAACAGTATAACAACTTCATACTCTGCCCTATGTAAAACTAATCTCAGCACATTTTTAACAAACTTTTACATTTTTATCATTCTGTTAATATGAAATGTATTGGCTCATATCATTATTAGTAAACTATAGAATTTTTAAGACATTTCTTCCATTATTTAAAAGATAATTTAAAAATTTTATATTGATTTTACTTTATTACCAAAAAATGGCTTAACTTCATAATTACCATAATTTGTTTAATTCTATTCTGTGTTCAATCCCAGTTTTTTCTTTACGCCATGTATTTCATATTTTTGGTCCTAACTTTCATTTATATTTTTAGTTATCTAAAATGTATTAGATTAGGGAGGAGCATGATGACTCACTAGAGACAATTTATGCCACAAGTTTATGTCTAGAAGGAGAAAAGTTAGACTGAAGTGAACTTCAAGAAGTCAAAATTGGGGAGTTGAGCACCAGGGGAAGAAATCAAGGTGCATGTTGGCGACCTGTAGAAGACATAACCTAGACCCCCACCTTTCACCACTAATGAAAATTGATTCTCACTGGATAAAAGATTTAAGCTTAAGACATGAGACTATAAAAATAGTAGTAGAGAGTGCAAGGAAAATGTTTGAAGATATTGACCTGGGAAACTATTTTGTGAGGAGGACCCCCTTTGGCAATTGAAGCAACACCAAAAATATATTGGGATCTGATCAAGCTTAAAAGCTTCTGCACAACTAAGGACACAGCAAGTAAGCAAACAGGCAGCCTTCAGAATGGGTGAAGATATTTTGCAGATTATGATTTCTGATAAAAGTCTGATAACTAGAGTGGCGCCTGTGGCTCAAAGGAGTAGGGTGCTGGCCCATATGCCGGAGGTGGGGGGGTTCAAACCCAGCCCTGGCCAAAAACTGCACACACACACAAAAAAAGTCTGATAACTAGAATCTACAGAGAACTCAAATTAATCAATAAGAAAAGAACAAAGAATCCAACTTCTTTGTGAACAAGAGACTTGAACGGCAACTTCTCTGAAGATGACAGATGAATAGCCAATAGACAACCACACACAAAAATGTTCATTGTCTTTAATCATCAGAGAAATACAAATTAAAGCCATTGCGATATCACCGAACTCCAGTAAGATTAGCTCAGATCACAAAGTCTGAAAATTGCAGATGTTGGCTTGGATGTAGAGAGAAGGGAACACTTCTACACTGCTGGTGGGACTGTAAACTGATACAGCTTTTTTGGAAGAAGTATGGAAAATTCTTAAGGAACTAAAAGTTGACCTACCATTTCATCCTGTAATTCCATTACTAGGTATCTACCCAGATGAACAAAAATCATTTTACAACAAAGGCATTTGCACCAGAATGTTTTTTGCTGCCCAATTCATAGTTGTCAAGTTGTGGAAGCAGCCCAAATGCCCATCAACCCTTGAATGGATTAAGAAATTGTGGTTTATATATATCATGGAATACTATGCAGCCATTAAAAGATGGAGACTTTATATCTTTTATGTTTACCTGGATGGAGCTTGACCATATTCTTCTTAGTAAAGTATCTCAAGAATGGAAAAAATATTATCCAATGTACTCAATACTATTATGAAACCAATATGATTATCACTTACACATTCATACAAATGATAAAACACAAATATAGTCCGGAAAGAAGGAGATGAGAGGAAGAAGAGGGGAAGGGAGAAGGGAGGATAAGAGATGGGAGGGTATTTTGGTGGGATGTACCTTTGCATTATAACCACAATGCAAGGGTACATTTCAAAACAACTAAGAGTATATTATAAATGTCTTACCACAAAAAATAAGTGAGGTGACAGTTACGTTAATCATTTTGATTTAAGCATTCCACATTGTACATCAAATCATCATGTTGTACCCCATAAACGTATACAGTTATGATTTAATAAAAATTAAGTTTAAAAGATAAAACAAGCTATGAGGGTGAGAAAGAGGAAGAAAGAGAAAAGAGATCAGGTAGAAAATGATGAGACTGAAGAAGCCTGGTGCTGAAGGGGACAGGAGAACCCTCTCCCACCCAGGAGGTCCCTGTGAACAAGCAGGGAGCAAAAGACTTCTCACCCCACAGGGGTGGTACCCAAGTGTTGATATCCAAGAACTGTTTCCTTTCCTTTCCCCAAGTAGAAGATTCCTGAGCTGCACTGCCCATAGTTTGCGGTGGAGGGGAACACCAGCACTGTCTTGGTGAATGTTGTCTCACTGAATCACATGTACCACAAGTCCCTGACTTTAAGTCAGCCTAGCCAGGGGCACTGCCCGAGGGCTGCAGCCTTTGTGGCCCGTTTTCTTGTTTGGGCCATCTTCTTCTATCCCCTACAAATTGGCAGCCCTCCCTGAACTCCATAAATGATTTGCTATTATTCTAGAATTGCTATGCAAAATGCCATCTTAGCCCGGAATTCAAACCCAATCCACCCATTTTAGATCTCCTGACTCCTTGTCCATTATGTCCTCTGATTTTTGTTTTCAAGCTATCATTTAATAAAAAAAACAAACAAACAACTCATCAGAGTCCTCATCCAACTATTTGTAATAAATTTAGAAAAATTGATCCCTTACATAATAGCTGTATAATCTTGGAAATTGTTATTTAGTCTCCTTAGCCTTAATTCTATCATAAAAATATTGCTTAAAATGTCATAAAAATATTAGCATAATATATTGCTAATAAGATCATCAAGGAATAATGTATGTCAGAAACTATCCTAGGGATATGACAGATAATGTACTATTGTTAATTCTCTCAAAAACTTCCCATGGTAGAGACTGTTAGTGTCCCTAATTTACAGATAAGAAAACTAAGGCTCAAAAAGGTGAAAGCATTTGCTAAGCTCATGCCTCTAATAGGTGGTAGAGTCAGAGCCTAAAACCAGGTGTTATTAATAAAAATCTAATTTTCAAACCATACTACGGTTTTTAAAATTTCTTATGATGCTAAAATTTAGCTATGCCTAAGTTTGGAAAATACTCTGAATGAGGTCAGGTAGGTGCATATGACCTTCCTGAATCCACTGGGCTCCTTAGAACTGGGGACATCCAAGAAGACTCCAGTAGTCCCATGGGACAGCGTGTCCTTGATGAGAGACTTAGGTTATTAGGGTGACCCACTGAGATGATTCAGGGACACAGTTTTGAAACGTGCTATGGCATTGAGGTATATTTAGTTCTGCAGCTTGTTTAGGAATGTTCAATTCCCAAACAAATTTATGGTTTGAGACACTTCCAGCCACTTTGGGAAGGAATCTGGTAGGTCTGAGAATTGGCATTTCATCGGATCCTGTGTGGACAATGTGAGGTGCAAGACTGTCTTGGCAAGCCGTTTACGCTTTCCATTTAAGCCTAAAGTCCGAGATCTTCCAACTGGCTGCGCTTTTAGGATGTGGCGTAAGAAGAGGTTTTATGAGACTGTCTGTGTAGTGTTTTGAGGTCACAGTAAATGGCAGAAATGGAACCAATTCAGCAGAGGGCCTTTATTATTTAACTACCCAGCATTTGATTTCTCTGACTATGCTTTGGGAATTCCCCACCTTCTGAGTTTTGGTGGAGGAGAGCCAGCTTCTGCCTCTAGAAGCAAAACCAGAAGGAACACGGATTTCTGACTTCTTCCTGCAGCTAGGAGTGCCAAATAAAAACATCGTGGTGCGCAGAATCAGGGGACATGGGGCATCCTTTTTGGTGTCCATGGATTTCCAGGGCACAGATTTGCCATCAGTGACAGGAACAATTTCTCCTGGCTAATTGAATTGCATACCCTGGAATTGTAGGAACCAAATAATATTAGTGATTCTTAAATTCTTTTATCACCCGCCTCATGCTGTGCTCTAAGCGGAACCCGCACTGCAGATGTGGCCTGGCTCAAATCTTATCCTAACTTTAGAATTTGTCTTCTGTTTTTTCCCTCTGCCTGGATCACTCTTCTGACGTGTCCTGTTTTTGTTTACAATTGCAATCCTTTGTCTGAAACCTCCCCCTCCCCCACTTTTGGAGGCAATCCTCAAATTACTTTGCTTATTTCTCGTTTTCAGCTATGAATTCAAGCAACTTGTCATATAGGAATTTTTGACCAATAATTTCCCTTATGATTTTTCTTATTTACCTCAGAATTCTTACTCATCACCTTTGTTCCAAGCTCAATCTTCCAAGCATGGGGCTTCTGTGGCCAAAGGTCAGACCTAACATCTATCTTTTCTGCAGGACTCAGGCTGATAGGATGAGAATTTATTTCAAATTAAAGAGTACAGGTTTTGGAACTGGAAACACTTTGGCTTCCAGGCTCATACTTTTAGTGACAATATGGGCCAAACCCCCCCAAGGGCTGGTTTCCTGATCTTAAAGACTGGCCGTAGTTATAGGAAATTGCCTCGTAGTGTTGCTGTAAGAACTAATGAAGTCGTACATGAAAAATTCCCAGCTCTGTGTGGGACACATATGTCTTCCCTAAAGTGGTGGCTCTCGTAGTTCAGATTTCGTTAGGCAGAGGCGTTGGTTTGGATTTGGGAGAGTCCCAGTAACTTCATTCCTCTGTTACCAAGCAGAGATCAGCTTTCACTTCCTTCACATAGGTTTTTGGGACCTGGAAATGCAGAGTTTAGCTGCGTGTTGTTAGATTACTCTTCTCAGCATCACACTATAAATAGTAATTCTAACATGCACCTAAAATAATACACTCCAAACATAATTGATATACATCATGTTCAAAAAGGAATATAAATACATGTAAGTAAAAATAGCAATAGCTTGTGCAAGCTGATGCTTAAACCAGCAGGTGCCATTCCAGGGCCAGGTGCGGTGGCTCCTGCCTATGTTCTTAGCACTCTGGGAGGCCGAGGCAGGAGGATGACTTGAGCCTGAGCAGGAGTGAGACTCCATCTCTATGAAAAACAGAAAAAGTAGCTGGGTATTGTAGTGGGCGCCTATAGTCCCAGTTACTTGGGAGGCTGAGGCATGAAGATCTCTTGAACCCAGGAGTTTGAAGTTGTTGTGAACTAGGCTGATGCGATGGCCCACTAGCCTGGACAACAGAGGGAGACTCTGTCTGAGAAAAAAACCAAAGAGGTGCCACCCCAGGATAGCAGGCGTTGGGATGCTGGAAATGTGTGTCCTCTGATGATGTTCCCAGCTCTCCAGTTAAAAGACTGATGATTGCTGTGATCCCCGTCACTGTTTTCTGAGTCCCCCCTCTTCTCTGTCTCATCTTCCTTTATGTAGTGTGTTTTCTGTCAGGCTTTAGTACACAGGACTGCAGTTAGTTCTGTTTACTCACAATCCTGCCCTATGTGGGCTGAAGGGGACGCTTTGCAGAATGGGGTCTGTGGGAGTCACTTCAAGTAATGTTGAGTCTGGACCAGAGAAGGATGTCTGACCCTCAGCCTTCCTTCCCTCACCTGGTAAAACTGACAAGGTGAGAGCCTGGGGGGTTGTGGGGTGCTGAAGGGAAGGGTGAGCAGTTATTGGGATGCCAAGGTCTAAGAGCTACACTGGTCAGTTCACTTCTAGTACTTGATTCAGACTTGACTATAATCCAGTGAGAACTTTGTCACTGTTTAATAGATGAGGAGGCTGAAACTCAGCGATGTTAACTATCTTAATACGAAACAGTTAATGAAGTACTCAGGTTCAAACTTAAAGTTGGTCTGACTCCAAATCAAGGGATCATTCCATTACCTCACTTTATCCCTTGTGGTTTTAAATAGTCTCTATTTAATAGTCTCTGTTAAGGGTCTCTCTCAGCCTGCATACCATTACGATACCCTAATTGTATAGTAACACAAATGGGAAGGAATTAAAATATATTAGACCAAAAATATTCTGGAATTACATATTACTATTTTCTATCTTGTGAGGAATAGATAGATGTCCAAGTCTAACGCTGGGTACTTGTCGTTCTCTGCATAAATCCAGAAGGTCCTTCCTATCTTGTCCAAGGTTGTAGAGCATGGTTTTCCATTGCAGGGGTGAGATGATGAGATTAAACTATTATCAGGTGAAACCACATGCAGTTGCAATTTCCAAGTATTTCTGCCTTCAAATGACTTCTCTGGAGGAAACAGGGCTATAAATCCCCTAAACAAATAATAATAAATGTTCTGGTCTGTGTCTGTATCACAGAAAGATTACTTTGGCATGCTGGCACTTAGCAAATGAGAAATGTCAAAACAAATAAACTGCTTAATCCATATTGGATCATGACAAATTGATTTGGAAATCCTGTTTTCTCCTATCAGGTGCTGCTTCTGAGATGGATTGTTTCACTTTTTTTTGAGACTGGCTTTGAGGCCTTTGACTCGTTATTGAGAATAGAAAGGCAATTTAGTAGTTCTAGAAGGTATATGACAAAATGCTTTTAAAAAAGTTTTTATCATCCTTTTCCTGAATTGATATTTTATGTCACTCTTGTACAGAGTCATGATTATATCAACTTTTTATGCTGGGAAAAATACTCTATTTAAGTATCTATAACCATTCCCATCATCTTCTATTTTTTATTATTTCATTATGAATATCTATAAAGAAAGTATCTGCTTTAAAATGACACAGAATTCTAATGACTTGGGTGGCTTTCATCGTTCAATAACCGCTGAAGAGATCCTTAACAAATTGTTGCATTTAAAATGAACTTGTGGAAAGCTGCTTCCTGCCCTATCAAATTATGTTAATTTCATGGGCATAATTTTAGTTATTTTCTTACGTTTTCCTTAATAAGGTACTGTTTCACGAAAGTGATATTAGGTAACACATAGAACATAATTCTTTAGTGCTATTAAATGATCACCTAACATGCACACCACACCCAGGCAGTGGGATGGTTGATTTTGGCTGTCAGCGTGGCTGGGTTAAGAGATACCCAGGTAGCCGATAAGATATTAACTGTTCTCTGTGCCTCAGTAGGCACCGAGCCTGTTCCTCTCCTGCTGAAAGGGACGCCCAGGGAATCTGGTATGTGATTAGAATGACTGAGCTGCCCCAGATGTGCCTGTGAGGGTGTTTCTGGAGGAGACTGGCATTTGGGTCAGTGTTCTCTGTGGGACAGATCTGTCCTCAGAGTGGGCAGGTACCATCCCCTCTGCTGGGGACCTGGACTGAACACAAAAGTGGAGACAGGGCAAATTCCTGTTCTTCCCACCCTCAGCTGTGAGAACTCTGAGTTCTCGGGCTGAGGATTTCATGCCCTGCTTTGGCAGCTGCCCAGGTTCTCCAACCTTTGGCCTCAGACTGAGAAGGACGCCAAAGGCTCCCCGGGTTCTGAGGCCTGTGGGTGGGGCAGCCGCACTGCGGCTTCCCTTGTTCTCCAGCTCCCAGACGGCCCTTCGTGGGACTCCTCAGCCTCCATAACCCCGTGGGCCATTTCTCCTAGCAAATCTCTCTTGTGTGTCTCTCTAGGTATAGCCAGTCTGTTGTTATCTGGAGAACCCAGACTAAGGCATTAGGTATTATCATCCACATATCACAGAAGAGGGACGGACACACAGGTTCAATCACTTGCTCAGGGCCATTGAACCTGGGTAGTCGGATTAAGGCGTCCACGATGTTATTTCCTGAATAAATGAAGAAAGCTCTAACTTCTTTCTTTGAGTGAAAATACCTTTTAGACAACTGCATTCCATTTTACTTTATTTTCCAGTTTAAAGTAAGCTCAAAGCACTGCAAATACTTGGCATTTATTGTTATTTCTCAGCAGTATTGTCACTTCCAAGGCCCTCCTGGGGCATCGCAGAACTGAAACCAACCACGTGACTAGTGGTAGGCGAGGGTGATCAGTAGAAATGGAAAGTTTTGACCGAGGAGTTTAAGTCCAGAGAATCAGCGATGAAAGCCCAGCAATACAGCCAGCCTGCTGCACTTCACCTTCAGCTGCAGGTCACTCAGTCTGTGGAGTTTCTGACGATGGCAGCCTTCCTGGTGCATTATGGCAAGATTACGGCCACAGACAGGCCCGCCTCTGAAACTCTGTAGAATAATAAGAACCCTGGTTTGTGCCAGAGGTTGTAAACTGGAGGCTTCAGGCCAACTATGGCATATAGATGTGTTTGGCTTGGCCAGCTACTTAATTTACTTTCTAAAAATTAGCTGCCAATGTTTAAAAATTGGAAGGTTTTACTCACATTCAGATCTTCTTCTTCTTGTGAAACATCAGACCGGGTTCCCAAGCGCCAGTGCCGACGGTGGGCTGGACCCGCAGGCAGCCTCCCTGCTTAGATGAATCGTTCCTTCTGTGAGTCGCCCCGGCCTGACCATGCACCATTTTCTCATAGCTCACTCAGGGTGCTCATTTCATGTCGTAAGGCAACAAGTAGCAGTATTTGCACTTGTGACTCCTGCTTATGAAAAATGTTCTGTTCTCTATTTTTGTGAAAAATCTTTGTCACATGGTTAGATTTCAAACTGAAAGCTGGGTGAGAAGTGGGAAGAACTTGGACTTGAGAGTCAGGGAACTCTGGGCTCAAATTTGGAAGCTGTGCGTTTCCAGTTTTATAACCATAAACGTTTCTTCCTCTCTTTGACCAATGACTTCTTCCTACATAAAACAGAAAAAATAAGCGCGTGGTGGAGAACTGGGAGAATGCGTCTGGCACCCGGGAGATGTCGGGTCTCTTCAGTCTTTGCAACTCCGTGTGGTGTTAAGGAATCTGGGAAATGAAGATGAAGGAGCTGGGGGCCTGGTTTCTGTTTCACAGCTGACGGGGGAGACCACTGTCCCACTTTCAATGGTGCTGACTCAGCTCACCTGCCCACTGTGGCTTTTGCCAGCTTTCTCTGCTGTAAAGTTGCTATTTCCCCTTTTGTGATTAATAGATAAGTTGTCCGGAGAAACTTTGAGACATGGTAGCTATCTTTTTCTTTGTCAACCTTTACCTAATACTCTTAGGATTCCTAAATGTTTTTTGCCTGGATAAATCATTATAGTGATGGTTGTCAAGACACCTGACCCAAGTGTTGGAAGCCAGGAGGCCTCGTCAGCTTTTTGCCAGATAGAGCCTTGTAAGGCCTCTTTTTGTCCCTGCTGGAATGCAGGATGCCATTTTCACCATGCTTGCCATGATCCAATCCGCTATTCATCTTGGCACTGCTCACTCAGTTAATGTCTGGCCCTGGGTCAGTAAGGCCCTGTTCTCTCACTGGGTTGGGGCAGGGAGACAGAGACTTGGGACTTTCCATTTCCATGATTGGACACGGTGAACTCACTTCCCTTGAGAATGCACAGTCACAAAGGCCTTATAAATGCTGCAAAGATGCAGGGAGCAAGTGACACATGTGTACCTAGGTTGTTCCTTTAAAGGTGATCCACACTCCCTTTCCTGTCTGATCCTAACTCCCATGACTGAGAGCCAGACCTAGCCAGCCTGGCTCTGCCCCATTCTGCCCTTGCCAGCCTGGCCCTGCCCCATTCCGCCCTAGCCAGCCCGGCCCCGCCCCATTCGGCCCTAGCCAGCCTGGCTTCCTTCTGGCCTTTTGCTGGACATTTCTACCTCAGGGCCTTTGCACTAATATGCAGGGAACTTGTTTTTCTACATAGCCGCATGGTTTTCCCCTCCTTCCTTAAAATTTTTCCTCATTAGGGAATCATCTATTTTTCCTAT
>CAUYQV010042481.1:0-13085 GCA_963574575.1 Galagoides demidoff
ATGTCTTAACATAACAATTATGAGAAAGACATGATGGCTATGTTAGCCAGTTGGATGAGAGTTTTTCAAACTGTATATGGAAGCAACACACTGTATCCTATGATAGAATTAATGTACACAATTATGATCTAATAAAAAAAATTAAAAAAATAAAATAAAAAAATAAAAACTAAAAAAAAGTAAATAAAATAAAATAAAATTGTGTTTTAACACTAGCCCAACACACACAATAGCTATTCCTCCATTTAGAATGTGGGGATAGGTTTTCTGCAAAGTGTCAGGTAAGAGCAGTATTATCATACATTATGATTGTTGGAATTTACATATGAACTAATGGCAGAGAAGTACTAAAAAACTCTTGTGTAAAAGTGTTACATATATAAATATGACTTTGATGAGTAGAGCATTTTATGATTTTCAAAACATTTTGAGTTGAAACCTGAGATACCAAGTATTAATAATAGTATTGGTATTTGAATTCTGGTCTTCCATCTCTTGGTAGTATTTTAAAACTAATTTTAATTATAGAAATGTGAAGATGGTTAATTTATGGGGAAACCATTATTGTTTAATATAATTTACAAACACACATAGTGAATACCCGGTGCCTTTGGCTGTCCTTCCTTTTGAGAACAGCACCTTGGTTTTGCTTCACGTGGTTGTGGGCATCGAAACTCCCTTCTCCCAAACACTACTGCCACACTCACCCTTATCTCCCACCAACCGGATGGAATCATGAGCCAGCAAGGCCAGTAGATTCCATCCCCTGTGGGATGGGCACTGAATAAAGTCATTCCGAGTAAATCTGATTCCGAAAACCTTCACTGGACACTGCATGAAAGAGGCTTCTTTTTCTTCTAGGAATTACAAAGCTCAGAAGACATGAGTGAAGGGCAGCCATTTTGCCAGTTAATAAAAAGAACGTGCCTGAAAACAAACGAAACCACTCAGAAGAAAGTGAAATGCCATAATGGCCACTGATGCTTTTGCCCATGTCTTTGGATCCAGGCCTGCCTGAATTCAGAATCGCCCTTGGCAACTGAGTGACAAGTGCCAGCAAGCTCCCCCACCACCAGCCCACCCTACTTTTACTTGTTTTTGTTTCAAGCAACATAACTTAGGCTATTCCCTTATAGCTAAAAGACTTTCAACTATTATCAAACAGCAGAGGCCTAAACTAGAAAGTGGCAGAATCCTTGACTTTGTCCCTTGAGCTAATTTTACTCATTGAACTAGAGGCAGCAAACATTAAAGGTTTAAATGATCTGGACTCCAAATTTTGAATGCAAAGATTTCTTAATCTAAACACTGCCATTTTTCACAGCCTTCTCAGGGCCTACTTTCTGGAAGGATGTTCTGGTTCTTGAGAATCCCAGAAAATCCTGTGAAAATATACTCTGTACAACCAAAAAATGGGTGATATTTTCAATTCCTCTAAAAACATGAGGGAACAGGCCTGCTCAAATGAGTCTCTCAAGTTGGCAACAAAGGCCACAAAGATATAACTGTTTTACTCAAGTAGAATTTGGGAACTGTTAGAATGCTGATGTCAGGGAACATAAGTATTTTGGCCACATTTTATTTTTAAATAAAATTATGTTTGGAGAAAAGATAGAAGTCATGTACATCTAAGTTCATAATTTCAGCAAGCTGGCTTATAATAACATACTAATATATAACATAAAAACTTATTTTAATTTTAATAATGCACTGTGCTATGTTTCCTCCAATTTTCACAAATGCCCTGAGACTGGCAATTTTTCAGCATTCAAAACATTGTTTGTTTGTTTTTTTTAATTCCTTCTTCAGCACTACTTGGAGAAATAGATTTAATAGAGTCACTGTTTGGGGACATAATGTGACTTCATATCATTATTTTTTAGAAGATTGATTAAGGAAATGGGTGTACCAGATATAAACTTAATAGATGTTAATGTCACAGAAACTATGTTTTAATATTTTGAATGTTGCTGAGAATATAAATATAGGATCACTATATGGTTAACTCTATAAGAACCAATGCAAAAATAATCTTAAAGAGAAGCTTTCACCTTCATAAATATGCTGCTCTTACCTCTTTGTAAGAGGCCAGTGAGCTGAGGGTCCCATCTTAATCTTGGTTTTCCTGATAACCATCGCCTCAATAACCGCATTTAATCTGTCCTTCTAGTTGTCAAACCACTGTAATCAACTTGGATCCTGGTGATCCTTCTAGTATATGCTTCTATTTCACGTCAGTGGTTCCCTCAATTTAAGTACCCTGGGACAGTCCGTTATGCTGGCTCCATGGTTTTACACAGGTAGAAACAGCTTGAATAAATCTCTCATTTCCCTTTCCTAAATGTAATGGGGGAAACGCTTTTGGAAATACTACTCAGTTCTTTTCTACTACATAATCGTCTACTGCCTAATCTACCCTCATTCTCACTCCTGCTCAAGAGTTTAGACCATTAGGTGTTCGTTCTCCACTTTGTTTCCAACATCTAATCTATTTCTTTTTAAGGCCCTCAGAAAAATACCACAGATGCTAGGAAGAAGCTTTATAAATTGCAGCAGGAGATCTGAGAAGAATAAGATTCTCCTCTGACCCCAAAGCCACAAACAACAAAATCAAATTATAATTCAGAGTGTACCGGGGAATTCTGAGAGAAGATATTTCGGTGAGTCCTAGAGAAAATTCCAACACCCTCTTCCCTAGAAAGACCTCTGAAGAGGTGGCAAAACCCCAGAGAGATTTCACCAGCCTTCTAGATGGCACAGACTCAGAAGAAAAGCACGAGACCCACCTGAGATGTCATGGACTAGAAAAGGATTGTCTTAGCAGTGTCCGCCCTAAATTACTGACCAGGAGCCATATTCCACTCATAGCCATAGCACTATTTAAGATCTCCAGAATCTGGTACAACTTTGGGGAGAACTGAGTATACAGAAACCCCAAGTTGGCTGAGATTAAGTATCTGCCATAGTTTTACTAGTGGTGCTCCAAGTAAAATTAAATTGACTTGTGGAATATAAAGAAAATTCCATATCTCCCACATCTGAGTTGTTGATTTTCATTCATACTCAACACAAAAAATGTAGGTTTCCAGGAATCAAGGGACGGTACGATTATACTTATTGAGAGGAAGTTCATAAAATATTTTAAGGCAATATAAAAACAACTTTTAACATTCTTCCACTCTTTCTTGTCCCTCCCCACTACATGTGCATATTTTATGCATGAACTTAATTCACTCAACAATATTCATTGAGGTGCTATATTAGATACTGTGAGAAATACAGAGAAATACACAGCATACAATCTCCTCCATCAGGTGATTTGTGGAGTAACAAGCACAGGGAGACAAATTAAATGATGAATGCAGCATGCTTCAAAATAATTTCAAAGGGCTATGACCAGGATTTAGAGGATAGGCTAGGATAGGAGTAGCACATACATTGCATGTATGTATAATGTAATTGGGCACTTGCTTCAGCTGTCTGTGTGCATGGGTTTTATATTTACTGGGTCTTGAGATACAATGTATTTCTAACTGTGGGTCATAACCAAAATGTTTAAAGCCACTATCATATGAGAGCTAGAGATCAAAGAGCTCCTTAAGAGGAGGGTAGGATTTCCATAAACGGAAAGGAAAGTTGACCAGTGTTGGGTACTTCATGGGCCACGTTGGCAGTCAGCGAGGTGATTGGGAATCAGCGAGGTTGATTAGGAATCAACCAGTCTGGGTTTACATAAGGAAGTGGATGCAAAGGTGGTGAGAGAAGGTCCTACAGATATTCTAAGATATTTTTTCTTTGATATCTGAAGAGTAACTTCATTTAGAAATGTTTGGTCAGCTGAACTATGTCACTTGTTTTGAATCATTTTTGGCATTTCATTAACATCCCTGATATCCTTCTTAGTTCCTTTGAGATCATCTCTTTCTTTCACACCAGCACCTACTAATTCTGATAAAGCCAACTACACACACACACACACACACACACACACACACACACAGAGGCCGAAGGACCTCAGGCCCATACCTGAAGGCAAGTATGTATAATATCCCCTCACCCTACATGCACCCAATAATCCTCATCACCACAGCCCCGACACCCAACCTACTCTCCCAAATTCTTGTCTGTGACTTAAAATACATTACCTCCATCTCCTTTCAAAATGTGTTGTTAGAGTGCTGGTGGGACCAGAAAGGGAAGCCCTGACTCCAGTTCTAGGAGCACTTTGCCTCTACAAACTCTACAGCTTGTGCAACTGTCTGCAGATTGGCCTGCCTACTTCCCAAATTTTCCAGTGCCTCTTATTCCACTTAGCAGGAGAGAATGCTGTGAATCTCGAGAGAAGAAGGAACTAGAAGAATCCCAGAAACCTTTTGCTATTGGCTCAACTGGCCCAACTACTAGACATAATGTTTCTATCTTTAGCTGGACGTGATTATATAAAGTCTGAGTCAAAAAAAAAAAAAAAAAAAACTATTTTATGCCATGCAGGGATTTTTCTTAAAATACCAAGAGTCAACCAGCAGAGGGAACCCTCGTGGTTTACTCATAATGACCAGAGGTAAGTCATGGATAGAAAATGAAGGTTTTGAAAAAGAATGTGAAGATACTGCATTTTCAGGAGTAGAAATCAGATCTAATCAACACAGTCTTGCCAATTAGACCTTGGTATTTGGAAGAACATAGTATTAGTTTTGAGAAGAAAGTGTTGGTGTCCACAGCCTGGATGCCTTCTGGATTTGCTTTCTGAAAGCTGACATTTACACCTAATGGATACTTGAGCTACACACATGCAGCCTCCAGTCTGATGCCCTTGACTGGTTCATCGCGTCATCTCTGGGAACATCACTATGACATTTAATAGATTCATTTCCAGATAAGACAAGTAGTGCTGGATGGCGCCTGTGGCTCAAAGGAGAAGACACTGGCCCCATATATTGGAGGTGGCAGGTTCAAACCCAGTCCCAGCCAAAAACTGCAAAAAAAAAAAAAGAAAAAGAAAAAGAAAAGAAAAAAGAAAAAGAAAAAGACAAGTAGTGCTCAATACCAAGTTAATGACATTTTTGTGGTCACCACCTCTAAATGCATCTTTTGACTACAGATGTATGGGTTTGAAACAAGCACATTGGCCTCTATTCCTTGAGAAACCATGGTAAAATTCTTGAATTATTTCTGGTAAGGACTTTATCTGTGCAATCCCTTCGAGTTTCTTCGCCATTTTCATAGATGTAATCAATTATTTCAGTCAAACAAAATACACTGCCAACTTTCCAGAATTCCTAGAACGATTTTAACTACTAGCTTGGGGTTTATTCGGTATGAGCATAAAAGTTATTATATTCTAATTGCTTGTGATTGTTACTACATTGAGATTTATTTTGGTTGGTTATTTCAAGAGACTGTTAAAATGAGTTTAGTGACTTAATTCTGGTTTTTCTGATTGATTCTATTATTAGGATTGTGGCCGCCTGGGGCCTTTTGGCCTAACTGAACATCTTGAACAATTTTTTAAACAGTTTGGGTTTGGCAAAACCTATTTTGCCAAGAACATTACCCCTTAATTTTTAAAAACCATGTGCATTTTAAGGAAAATGTAACCCATGTGTTCCTAATTCCTCTGTACTAAACACATCAAAATGTTTTGTAAGAACTGTCTGATTTCCAAGAAGCCTTATGAGCCTTCCTTATATGACCTTTTAAGTTATTTTCTTTTAAAACAGGAAGTTATTTCTGCCAAGGATGAAGTTACTTAGACACCAACTGTTTCAAGAAACTCATTAACTAAGTGGATACATTTTATGTTTTTCTGGGATACATTTACTGAATAAAGTGTAGCAAAACACACACCCACAATTTAGCTATGAAAGAACCAGAGCAAGAAACATTTAAAAATATATGTGTGTTTTCTGAATCCTCATACACTGAAATACTTGGTCATAGATTTAGTATTTGACAAGAACATTCATGTCAAAGGATTTTATGGAGAATAGGTTTGGTTTGGTTTTGCTTTACTTTTTTTGTTCTAGGGAAGATGTTCTAAAATCTTATCTAAATATCTGTTTTTGTCATGCTGAAAATAAACGTTTCCCAGAGGATTTGGCAATTTTAATTCAGTTTACTTCTTACTTTAACATCCCTATCTCTAATCCCAACACTGAGAACCAAAGAATATTAACAAATCAGAACATGTATATAGAAAGGGAACAAAAAAGGTATACACATTTCAAGAGGAGTTATCTATGTATCACTTTTTGAAGTTGAATTGAAGGTACCAAGGTACTATTACTGGTCAAGTGTACCTGGACATACTACACATGTCCATTTTGCCTAAAGTTCATACACTTTTGGGGAATGATTGATTTTCTTTCCAAAAAGATTGCCTTAAACGTGTATACATGTTTTTGGCATATCTGGTCTTATTGCATATGTCTGTATATAAACCTGTGTGTGTGAATGGGTGCATGGAATCTTAGATCTTCTTCTGGAGACTCAGCTTCCTACCTTAGTCTCTCGATGAAGGTCCAAATCATTGTACTCCTACCCTGAAGCTGGTCAAACTTGGTAGTCAATCTTCCTAGTCTGGATTCAAGGACTTGTGTGTCCAGCACAAGTCTAGTATTTTGAGAGGGCAGCACGTTCCCCCAGAACTCCCATGGAGAGGCCAAACAACCTACCTGGGCTGTTTCTACTCTGGTAATTCTCTCCTTTCCATCTTACTTACAAATACCAGGTGGTAAAAGAAAAGGAAGCTTTTCCCATGCCTCAAGCCCACATGGACCCATCTTTACTTTGTCCAGGCTAGTGCTACCCTATTCTTGATTACCTTCAGACCAAGACCTGTGCTCCAACGGGCATGTTTTGAAGTGCTCTCTTCTGCCCCCTCCATCTCAGTCACCAAAAGGTCTGGCTGAGGTGTCTTCATGCCGTCTGTGAGCCAATCTCACACTGCACATTCAGAAAAAAACAATAGATATCACAAGAAAGCAACCCAAATGGTAAAATGTTCTGGTTTAGGAGTAGCCTTAAGATATGGGGAATTATAGAGGGGAGGGGGCAGAATGGGTGGAGGGAGGGGGATTGGAGGGACCATTTTTGAGGTTTATCTTACAGGGGTACAAGTGAAACTCTCTAAGAGTAGAATCAGAATGTTTTAAAACAATAACTGAGAAAATGACTGTGTTGATCAGTTTGATGGAAGTATTTCGGATTGCATGTGAAAACCCCACACTGTACCCCAGAAGTGCATTAATGTACATAGTTACCATTCAATAAAAAAAAGAAAAGAAAAAAAAGGCCAAGATAAACAAAGAATTGGTCTCAGATAAAACAGAAAATATAAGAGAAAGTACTTTTCCTCTAATTTGTATTCTCAGAGATTTACGATAAGATGATACGATACCCATAAAATAAAAAATAAGATGCTGTGAAAAAATGTAATACTCGAGGGAAAACAGCAAGCCCATGGAATTAAAAATACTTTTGCTTTATTAAAATAAAATTAATAGGCTACAAGATAAAGTATGAGGCATCTCTTAGAACTAGAGCAAAAAAAAAAAAAAATCAAAAATAGAAAGTGTACATGAGAGGGAACAGTATACCGAGGTGGTTAACAGAACAGACTGTACAGCCAAATTGCCTGGGTTAGAACAGTGCCCATCACTTAATGGCTGGGCCCTAGAACATTCTCTCGATGTCTTCTGCCTCAATTTTCTTACCTTTTAAATGAAGATAATGCTAGCACCTACTTCTTAGGATTATTGTAAAGATAAATGAGTGCATATAATTGCTATGATTTGTTACTGTTGCAAAGTGCTATAAAATTCACACACACACACACACACAAAAAAAAAAATATAGTGGATCCAGGAAGTCCAATATTGACCCATAAAAGTTGCAAAATTACAGAATGGGGAGAGCAGAGAAGAGGAAATTATTAAAGAAATAATAGGAGAAAATTTTCTAAATTTTTTTTTGGCTGAACACCAAGCAGGATGAATGGAAAGTGACTTGTACATAGATTCATCACTGTGAAAGTTCAAAACCCTAAGAATAAAGCTGTATCATGAAAGATTTGAAGGAAGAATAATGTATTTTCATGCTCATATGTGGAGGTCCTATATAAAGACTCAATCATCAGGGCTGACAGCAGGGTTTGGGGGTTTTTTTTTTTTTGAATCCTAGATGAAAAATGTTAAATGTGGCAATTCTATTTTAAAATTAAAATTCCTTTATATATATATAGTATATATATATAAAGGAATATATATAGTATTTATTTGTATGCACATATTTACCTACAAAATTTACAGGAAATAAAACAAAGCAGAATACAGAATATCCTCTCTAAGACTTCTTAGGAGCAGAGGGTTTTACTGCTGTAGTTCAAAATTAAAATTCTTTTTCCCTGGTTTTATGGAGGTATAATTGACCAAAAAAATGTATATATTAAGGTGGATAACATGATGTTTTGATATATGTGTACACTGTGAAATGATTACCACAATCAGGCTAGTTAATCAATCCATCACTTCACATAATTACCTGTTGGGGGTGTGGTAAGAACACTGAAGATCAACCTACTCTCTTAGCAAATTTCAAATATACAATACGGTATTATCTACAGTCCCAATTGCTGTACATAAGATTTCCAGAACTTATTTCTACTGCATAATTGAGACTTTCATCAATATCTCCCCATTTCTATCCCCTCCCAGTCCTTGGCAATGACTGTTCAATTCTGTTTCCATGAATTTGATTTTTTCTTTCTTTTGAGACAGAGTCTCAGTTTGTCATCCTGGGTAGAGTGCTGTGGCATCATTCATAGGTTACAGCAATCTCAAACTCTCGGACTAAATTATACACATAAGTGAGATGATCCAGTATTTTGTCTTTCCACGCCTGCCTTATTTCACGTAGAATAATGTCCTCCAGGTGATCCATGTCGTTACAATATTTATTCAGGCTCAATAAAATTCCACTGTATATTTACATAGAGCACATTTTCTTTATTTCTTTATCCATCAGTGGACACTTGGGTTGATTCTGTATCTTGGCTGTTGTGAACAAGGCTGTTGTGGACATGGGGGTGGAGCTATCTCTTCAAGATACCAATTTCATTTTCTTTGGCTATAGACCCAGAAGTAGGCATGCTGGATCATGCGACAGTTCTATTTTTAATTTTTGGAGGAACCTCTCACTGTCTTCCATAATGGCCATCTTTCGTCTTTTTGATAATTGCCATTATAGCAAGGTATGAGGTGATATTATGGTTTTGATTTCCATTTCTCTGATAATGAGTGATGTTGAAGATTTTTTTTCCATACACCTACTGGTGATTTGGACATCTTATCTTTAAAAATGTCTGTAGGTCCCTTACCCCTTTGTGATAGGGTTGTTTTCTACTTCCTAAGTTGGCTGAGATCTTTATATTTTTTCAGTATTAACGCCGTACCAGATCAATGATTTGGAAACATTTCCTCCCATTCTCTAGTTTGTGTCTTCACTCTGTTGAGTGTTGTCTTTGCTGGATATAAACCTTTCCGTTTGATTCAATCCCATCAGTCTCTTTTTGGTTCTGGGGTCCTACCCAAAAACCATCATCCAAACCAATGTTAAAATATTTTTCTACCATGTTTTCTTTCAGTATTTAGACAGTCTGAGGTTTTTTATTTAAGTCTTTAATCCATTCTAAGGTGATTTTTTGCATATGGTTGAGATAAAGTCCCAAGTTCATTCTTCGGCATGTGGGTATAGCCAATATTCCCAACAATGTTTACTGATAGAAACAATCCTTTCCCATGCATTCTTGGCATCCTTGTAGAACAATTGCCCAGAATTGTGTGGATTTATTTGGGGGTGTTCTATTCTGTTCCATTCTCTATGAGTCTGTTTTTATGCCAGTGCTATACTAATTTGAATACCATACCTTTATAGTAGACTTTGAAATTAGGTAGGGTACACCCAGCTTTGTACTTCTTGTTCAAGATTTCTTTGACTATTCAGGGTTGTTTTGTGGTTCCATATGAATTTAGAATTTTTTGTTCATATTTCTGTGAAAAATGCCATTAAAATCTTGATAAAGATTGTATTGAGGCTCAGCACCTGTGGCTCAAGTGGCTAAGGCACCAGCCACATACACCCAAGGTGGCGGGTTCGAATCCCCAGCCCGGGCCCGCCAAACAACAATAATGGCTGCAACCAAAAAATGGCCGGGCATTGTGGCGGGCGCCTGTGGTCCCAGCTTCTTGGGTGGTGGAGGCAGGAGACTTGCTTGAGCCCAGGAGTTGGAGGTTGCTATGAGGTGTGATACCATGGCACTCTACCCAGGGGGATAGCTTGAGGCTCCATCTCAAAAAAAAAAAAAAAAAGATTGTATTGAAACTATAAGTCACTTTGAGTATTATGAACATTTGAAAAATATTATTTTTTCCAATTCAGGAACATGAGATATCTTTCCATTTATTTTCTTATGGTCAATGTCTTTTATCCATGTTTTATGGTTTTAAGTGTACAGATATTTCACTTCTGTGGTTAAATTTATAGCTAATTTTTTATGCTATTGCAAATGGGATTTTTTCAATTTCTTTTTGATAGTGTACAGTAATGCAACTGATATTTATAAGATGATTTATATCCTGCAAATTAACTGCATTGATGAGTTTTAGAAAATTTTTGGTGGCGTCTTTAGAGATTTTTATATAAAAGTCATATCATCTGCAAACAGAGATAATATTTATTCCTTTGCAATTTGAATCTTTTTTTTTTTCTTAACTAGTTCTTTAGGCTAGGACTTAAGATACTCTAGTAGATGAAACTTGAAATAATAGGATATTTGTGTTACATTCCTTATCTTAGAAGAAAATTTTTCACTTTTTACTGTTGCATATGATGTTAGCTGTGGATTTGCCATATATGGGCTTAATAATGTTGCAGAACATACCATCTAGACTTAACTAGCTGAGAATATTCATCACAAAATGTTAAATTTAAAAAATGGTTTTATTCTGCAGCTACTGAGATGATCATATAATTTTTATCCTTCAATCTGTTAATGTAAAATATCACATTTATTGATTTGCGTATGTTGAACCATCCTTGCATCCTAGGAATAAATCTGACTTAATGGTAGTGTGTGATCCTGTTAAGGTGCTGATACATTCAGTCTGCTGGTATATTGTTAAAGATTTATGCGTTTCAGTTCTCCTGGAATATTGTCCTGTAGTTTTCCTTTCTTGTGGTGACCTTGTCTGGTTTTGGCATCAGAGTAATGTTGACCTCATAAAACTAGTTTAGGAGTATTCGCCTCCTTTAGATCTTTTTGAAAAAACCTGGAAGAAATTGGCATTAATTCTCCTTTAAACATTTGATACCAATCACAAATGAAACCATCAGATCTGAGGCTTTTACTGGTAGTTAGTTACTGATTCAAGTTATTGGTCTGTTCCGATTTTCTATTTCTTCATGATTCAGTCTTAGTGGATGGTATGTTTCTAGAAATTTATGCATTTTTCTAGGTTATTCAATCCATTGGCATATAATTGTTAATAGAAGTCTTTTATGGTCCTTTATTTTCCTATAATTGTATTTTCTCCACTCGTTTATACTTAAGTTGATTCTTCTCTTCCTTGGGTTAGCTGAAGTTTAGTCAGTTTGGTTTATTGTTACAAAATAAATCTTACTTTTGTTGATCTTTTAATTGTTTTCACACCCTGTTTTGTTTATTTATGCTCTGTTCTTTATGAACTCCTTGCTTCTGCTGACTTCAGGCTTAGTTTGGTCTTTGTCCCCTATTTCCTTGAGGTACAAATTTAATTTGCTTAAGAATTTTCCCCTCTATTACAGCTGTTTTTGCTAGAAATTTTACACTTAAAACTGCTTTTTCTGAATCCTTTAAGTTTTAGCATGCTTTGTTGCTGTTTTTGTCTCAATATAACTTTAAAATTTTATTTTTACTTCTTTTTGACTTGTTGTTAAATAGTGTGCTGTTAAATTTCTACATATTTATAAATTTTTCAATTTTACCTCTGTATTTATTCCTAGTAAAACTGTATTTCATTTTATTTTATTTTGCAGATTTTGGCCAGGACTGGGTTTGAACCCGCTACCTCCAGTATATGGCTCCGGCGCCCTACTCCTTTGAGCCACAGGCGCTGCCCTAAAACTGTATATTTTAAGCTGAAAACATCTTTACTTCAACAACAGAAATGCTATACCTTAAATTTTCCCCTCACATATTTTTGTTGTTTGCGTTACAATTTGCATTTTTTTGTGGGATGTGTATCCATCGATAAATTATTACAGCTATCATCATGTTTAATACTCCTATTTCTTGACTTATACACTAGAATTGAAGGTGATTTACATACTATGATTACAGTAGAGTATTTGGAATTTAACTATGTTCTTATTTGTAGAGTAAGTTTTATATTTTCCTATATTTTATTGTTGGTAGTGTTACTTCATTCTAACTTGAAGAATTCCCTTTAGTGTTTGCAATAGGGCAGGTCTGCTGGTGATGAATCCCTTCCAATTTTGTCTTCTAGGAAAATCTTTCTCTCTCCTTTATTTCTAAAAGATCTCTTTGCTGGGTGTGGTATTCTTGTTTGACAGTTTCTTTTTTTCTCCTGACAATTTCAATATATCATACCACTCTCTCCCACCTTGCAAGTCAGCTTAGCAATCTGCTGACAGTCCTATGGGAAAGGGGGGAAGGTTTCCCTTGTGTATGATCAATCACTTTTCTCTCTCCATTTTCAAAATTGTCTTTGTCTTTAACTTTTGAGAATCTGATTACAATATGTCTCAGTGAATCTCTTTTTATGTTTCATCTATGTGGAGTTATTTCAGCTTCATAAATGTGGATATTCATTTCTCTCTTTAGACTTGGGAAGTTTTTTTTTTTTGTTTGTTTGTTTGTTTTTTTGAGACAGAGCCTCAAGCTATGCCCCTGGGTAGAGTGCCATGGCATCACAGCTCATAGCAACCTCCAACTCCTGGGCTCAAGCGAGTCTCCTGCCTCCGCCTCCCAAGTAGCTGGGACCATAGGCGCCTGCCACAATGCCCGGCCATTTTTTGGTTGCAGCCAT
>CAUYQV010042485.1:0-11076 GCA_963574575.1 Galagoides demidoff
TTGGTCCTTTGTAAGAGCTGTAGCACATCTATCCTGCTCTACAAAGAGGCTTGGCTCTTTGTAAGAGTTGTTTTCACAAGAGTTGTAACACTGGCATCCTGCCCTGCAAGGAGGTTTGGTTCTTTGAGTTGTAAATAAAACCACTGTTCATTCTGTGGTCTGTCGATTCATTCATCGAATCGTCAAGACCAAGAGCCTGGAAATCCAGTGTTAGAAATCCGGTATCACCAGGGCCCACAGTCTGGCTCTCCAATGGTCTGAGGGACAGTGAAAAAAAGTTTAAGGACCCCTGCAGTAGAGGGTATCCTGAACATCCTAGTTCATGAGGCAATGTGGGCATATCCAGTCCTGCCTGCCCCAGCCCTTTGAGTTCCACAGTGTGTATTCCATCCTACTTCCAACCATCATCTTTGAAAATAAATATAGACATAGCTGGGGCACTAGCCACATACACCAGGGTTGGCAGGTTTAAACCCAGCCCAGGCCTGCTAAACCACAATGACAACTACAACAAAAACAACAAAATAGCTTGGTGTTCTGGTGGGCACTGGTAATTCCAGCTACTTGGGAACTGAAGCAAAAGAATTGCTTAGCCCAAGAGTTTGAGGTTACTGTGAGCTATGACGCCACAGCACTCTACTGAGGGTGACATAGTGAGACTCCGTTTCAAAAAACATATATATAAATAAATGAGACATAAATTATATTTTAATAATATCCAACCACCACAGTCCAAATTTGATAGACTCAGAAATTATTCAGTAAAACACAAAAGCAGGGATTTGATTATACATGGACATATTGTGCCCCCAAATCAGTAGTCAAAGGAATATTTACTAATGGCTCCTGATATATAAACCACCATGAACAGGTTTTTAAACAATTAAAAATAGAGTCCTGAAGGCAAAGTCAGGAAAGACACTTTCCTCACTGTCCCATTAGCCACATGGAGCCTTTTATACCTTAGTCCTAGGAACCCACTTTGCAGTAAAATAGACAAGATCTCGCCTGGGGCATAAGCTAAGTCTGTTCAAATTGCAAGAAATCACACGTCTTGCACATAGTTGTAAAATCCCAAAAAGAAAGAAATGAAAGAAATAACAAGTCATAAATTTTCCACTGCTGAATCCCTATTGTAGACCAACTTTAGGACCACAGGCTGAAATATCCAGAGCAGAATTTTCTGGGAATCTGGGGCATCAAAAAAGACGAAGATCCAGCAAAACAAAGGAGCTCAGACTTTCATGCTCTGCCTATTAGTCTTCATGGGGGGTATTTTATAACTAGTTTACTTAAGCAGAATGAGACCGTGCTATAGTTAAAGGTTTAACATTTCCCATAGAGAGCTCTGCCTAGGATAATTGCTATTATACTATTATTATTCTATTTTTTGGTTTAGATTTTTATAAATATAATTTATTGTTGTCTGTGTCTTTTTCTTTTTTCTTTTCTTTTCTTTTCTTTTCTTTTTTTTTTTTGAAACAGAATCTCAATCCATCACCCTGGGTAGAATGCTATGGCATATAGCTCACAGCAACCTCAAACTCTTGAGCTCAAGCAGTCTTTCTGCCTCAGCCTCCTGAGTAGCTGGGACTACAGGCGCCCACCACAACACCAGGCTAGTTATTTTTTTCTTAGTAAAGACGAGGTCCCACTCTTCCTCCAGCTGGTCTTGAACTCAGGAGCTCAAGCAATCCACCTGCTTTGGCCTGCCAGAGTGCTAGGATTATAGGTATGAGCCACTGCACCCAGCCTTTATTTCTATCTTAAAATAAATCTTGAGCTAATGAATCTTTTCCTAAGTATAAGGACTAAATTTGATTAGCTTAAGCAACTTCTGCGGTTAAAAGTATTGTTCCAGGTGTCCACTCTCAGTACTTACATTCTGCCAAACTGCAAAAATAAGGATTATCATGTCAAGTAGCCTTGACACATTTTAATAATATGGCATTAGAGTATGTGTACCCTTAGACTCAATAGTTTTGATTTAGAGTTGACATATGTGAAGTTTGCTGAAGCCTCTGGGTCCATTTTAATAAAATCCAGAATTATCAGATGTCTCCCTAAAGGAAGAAGATTTAGGCTACATATAGACAATAGTTACTTCAGAAGTGCAACTGCTGAATCAAATGGGGAGAGAAATATTCTGATTACTCCAAGATATAAGAACTCAACAATGATATCTCAAGGCAGAAAAAGTAAGATCAATAACTTCAAGCATTATGAATGCCTCAATACATTAGATAACAATTGTTTGGTTTTTTCTTTTTTCATTGAAATCTTTCCTAGGAGTTTTTTAAATTCTATGAATTATTTAATAATTTTATTCTTCCATTAAAGTGGTAGAAACAAAATAAACAACAAAATCGCCCAGTGTTGCTCAAGTTGGTGTTCATTACTTCATTTGAGTTATGTCATCATTTCCTGGATAGAAGGACAGTTGAAACATTTCCAACTCATAAGCTCGCTGTGTTCTGTTGGGAAGTACACAGATAGCGTCCTGTTGGGTGGATAGAATCATGAATTCTGTTGAACTGAGCTAAATTGTTCCTTATAAAACCATTGTTTACCTGAGAAGTCTAGCCTTGTAGTTATCTTGAATGAACCTAGTGATAACAAGTGAAAGAATAAAGTATTTCTATCTAGGCTCAAATAACATTAAAACTAGGATTCCAAGATGAGTTGTTGCAATAATTTCCCAATCAATACCATATCTTAAAGCAAAAAGGAAGGAAGGAAAGAAGAATGGCTCAAAAAGGAAAAGGTCCATTGTCTATGGGTTTCAATAATCTCTCAAATGTAAGGAATCCTCTTTTTGGTACTTTTACTCACAAGGGAAAGAATTCTCTTATAGCCATCTTAAGTCAGAAAAAATAAAATTCTTCAAAGGCCACCACGCACTACCCTGGTGGTTCTTCCCTTGTAAGACTGTGCCTTCTGTCTGGTTTCTGGGAAATCACCTCTATAACAATACTGTATTTTATCTGGGGATTGTACTACTAAGGATAAGGAAGTTCTGGCTCTTCATTTTCTTGCACATGAGTGACTATATTTTAATGTAACAATTAAATAATAAATTTCTATCCTCTTAATTTTCATTTTTAAAAATAGGATGACAGCATCTATGTTTTCACATGTTAAAATATATATATACATATATATAAGATTCAGTCAGTGCTCCAGATGTTTTTAATCTTCTTACGGATGAGTTACTGTGAAGATAAAACATCTGGGTGAATAACAATCCAGCTGGTATGCAGATTTATAAATCAGATAGATACAGCCCTCCTCACTAAACTTGGCAAGACCAATTTCCTTTACGAGGGCATTAAATGTTTACGTTATTACAATCTAAAGCAAGAGCTTAATGCTTCAGTGGTGTTGAACACCAACAATTCTTTATTAAAATGCTCCCTAGAGGGGTGGAGGGTGCTGGTATGTTCTTGAATTTTCTACTGATTAGTTTTTACTTTAGAATATTAGATACTATTTAAATCGGTTATCAGAAGCTTGATTACTAATGACACTAAAGAGGATGTTGCTGATGCAAATTATACATTATGAAATTTTACAAAATACTAACAAAATATTCTCTATGTGTTGGCCACCTCTTTGTAAAGTTCCGTAATAATAGTTTATTAAAAAAGATACACTGAGCTATAATTTCCAAATTTCTCTATGTATAGTGACTTCTAGGACACACTGTTCTTTGATAACAAAAATGGTCTGTGACGGTTCATTTTAGCTGCTCAACTTGACGGATTAAGAAACTGTGAAAGCATTACTTTTCAATGTGTCTGTGAGGGTGTTTCCAGGGAAGATGAGCATGTGTGTCTCAGTGGACTAGGTAGGGAAATCCACCCTCAATGCCGGCAGGCAGGTACCACTCAATCAGCCAGGCCCGGGGAACAACAGCAGAGGAATGCTAATGTGTGACTCCGTCTGCTACACACTCTTCCTCTCCTCTCCATGGATGACAACTCCAGGCTCCCTGGACTTTGGACACCAAGGCTTTTAGCCAGGGTCCCTGGGGTTCTTTGGCTTTAGCCTGAGAGTTCCACCACTACAGTCCTTGCTTCTAAGCCCTTCGGACTTGGACTGAGCCACTCTACCAGCATTTCAGTGTCCCCAGCTTGCAAATGACCTGCGGCAGCACTTTTGAGTCTCCATAATCACGTGAGCCAATCCCCCAATAAATCCTCTTCTGTATTCGTATTGAGCACGTTATGTTGAGCTTTTCCATTCTTGGGATACTTTGCTTAAGATGATGTTCTCCAAATCTATCTGGATAAATAAACTAGTACACAGCCAAGTAAGATAAAAAACAAAAATTATATTTGAAGTGGGGGATGGAAAGAAAGGGGAGAGGGGAAGGGGAGGGAGATTGCTAAGTTTTCACCTAAACGCCTCAATGTAGGGGTATATGGCACACCGCCTGGGTAAGGGGCTCAACTACAACTTGGACTTTACCTAACAAATGCAAACAATGTAATCTAATTGTTTGTACCCATATATTAATCTGAAATTTTAAAAAATAAAATAAATCCCCTCTCATATATCTGTCTGTATATACATCCTATTAATTCTATCTCTTGGGAGAACCTTTACAAAAAAAGTGGTGATATAAATGGATAGGAGAGTACCTTGTTAAAATCCAAGTCACACAAACTAATTTCTATTCATACTTTTAAGGTATTAACATCGCCCTTACTAATTTCAAACTATATATCACAGTTTCTAAACCGTTTTTAAGCAGTTCTTTTACATGCAGAGGGCCAATTCATGAATTATTCATTTATATGAGCAAAGCTCATAAAAGGGTACAAGTGTATAAAAAATACTAATTTCTAAGTCAATGACAAGGGAATCTGTAGAAAACTTGAAATTTGAAATAAAGAAAATTATTCTTTGATCAAAGATAATCCTCGCTTAAATATCATCATGTATTGACTAACTCACCTCTCAGGGAAGGGCACTGCCATCTATTTGACAGATAGACCATTAGGGAATTCATGAATGCACTAAAAATATCAGATTTTTTTCCTAAGAGTTAATAATAACTCATAAAGTACTTGCGCTTCTTTCTTGGTGATTTAATGTTAACTTGACAGCACGTTAAGGAAAGAAAATGGTAGTAAATGCTAAACTTCAGTGTCACTTTATACTTCCCATAACATGAACTTGGAAAATGATAAAGTGATCTCTTGTATGAAAATGAATAGAAATTGTAACTAGGTTTCCTGTTAGAAGTTAACATATACATCACCTAGGATGAAATTCTTTTATAATTTCATTTATGAAATTAACTATCTGTCTACCATATATTTACCTACCTAGCCATATAAATGTTTGCAACTGTGTAGTTTAATAGGACAGACCATTAAATACTGTAAAATTGAATGGTTGGAAGGAGAGGAAAGAATTAGTCATTTTATTAGTAAAACTCCACTGTCTTTGTAATGAGTAGCCATTCCTACCTGACTATAGTGACAGCACATTGACACAATGTGGCTATTAATTCCCTCTAAACATTACATTAAAGAAAGATTTTAAATTCATCTGAAACCCAATACCAACCAGGGACCTTATATGTTTGTTTTGTAGACTTCAGTGGGCTTGTTTGTAAACTTGGATGCACTAACTGCAAATGTCTTCACAGGCTAACATGTGCAAAGGTATCTATAAGAAAATGTAAAGGAAATATAATTTTGTTTATGAATGTGTTGGTTTGCTGCAAGAAACACTGGCAGTATCATCTTTATGGAGGAAGACCAAACTCTTCGGCAAGCATTTGTGTAAGGTCACGTGTGTAGGGGACGCAACCTCTCTATTTTGACCAGGTAAGGAAAATCATCTAAAGGTTGCAAGATATTTTCCTGATCATGCCCAGGAAAATAACTGCTAAAACTTTCTTGGTAACAGAAGTTACCAAGTTACATCAATACTATAAACACTCTTCTAGCAGAAGTAATAATTCTTCACATGTTTTTTTATGTATTGATACACATAATATGGATCTTTCTCTAAACTCAGTTTTATATTTTCTAAATAGTCACAAATCTAAATTCATATATTAAGTAATTTTTCCCTTAGTAAATAAAACTAGAGAATAAAACCCCTATCTCTGATTATCATCCCGTAAGGAACATGTCTTTGGCTCTGATCATTCATTTTGTGTATCATCTTACAAAGGGTACTGAAAACATTTTTAAAGAATACTATCCAAGAAGATAATATAAAATTTAATTTCTCAAGGAGTTCTAAAATATCCAACACTGAACTTCATCTTCCATCATTCACTTGATCTTCTAGATAAAAATCATTTTCAAAAATCAGACCTTAATTTTGCAAAGTAACTGTGTTAATTTTTAATCCACATTTGATACTCTTCCCTTCATGCTTAGAAGGGAGAACTACTGACAACACTAATATATAAAAGGGTTGATAAAATTCATTGAAGTAGGAAAGACTGAACTGAAATATATACATAGAAAGGCTATACGGCTCCCAAAGCTCACAGTAACTTTCACTTGGTCAAAGAAAAATATAATCCCTACATTTGGTGAGGATAAACTACCCACTCTCACAGATGTACACAGACATCCCCTCAAAAGAAGGGGCAGAAAGGGTTTTTATTTTTTTCTATTTGTTTGATCCAAACATAACACAAAAAATTGTTTTCTAAGGGTCACTTAGTGGGAGGAAAATAAAAAAAAAAACAAAATAAGTAAATAAATCACTTACATACATATGATAATTGTTTTGGAGAAAAAAATAAGTTTGATTCAAATACTAGGCAGAAGATATTAGTTTTATAAACACAAGAAGATTGTCAGAGAATCCATTGAGGCGAAACATGCTTTAAAAAAAGGACTGTGGAGGCCAGTGTGCAGTGTGAATAAAAAGCCGAGAGAGCAGAGATGAGTGATGAGGGCACTTTGAATTAGGTCGGATGATAGATAATGCTGCTGCCACAGCTCAAAGGCAATGTGGGTGCTGAAGGCGGGATGAATCCAACAGACACTTCCAAGGAAAAGTCTGAGATTTAGTGACTTACCGGATAGAGGAAACAGAGAGGAGAAGATAAAGAGGTCTTTAGTGTTTTATACCTAGGGACCAAGAGAATGGTAGCGTCAATGTCACTTAAGAAGACATTGTTATTAAGACAACAGTCAAAGCATTGCTTAGTTTTACTAAAACCTGAACCCTCTGAATCTTGAGTTTGTGTCTGATGGTCCTGGCTCCGGATTTCTTCCGATCTCTGCAGTGCTTTTCAGCACTCCTGAATTAGTTATGGACGTGCTTAGAAAATGCTCACCTGTTTGCCACCAGTGGTCAAGGACAGGCACTCTGAAGACCTTTTTGGACCACTCCAGGGTCTCCACATCACATCGTTCTCCAGCCACAAATAATGTTTTGAATCTGAATACAAGAGACACAGTGAATTCCAATTATTGCTTGAAAGTAAATCTAAGTAATTTCATCTTCATTTTTTAAACCTTGTTGACTCTAACCCTATTGATTGTGTGAGAGTAAAACAGCCGTGTTACCAGAATATCACACACTGTGGAATGATGCGGCATCACCCGTCTGACCCAAATGTAGCCAAATACATGTCACAGCATGTGAGTTAGTCACTTCAATAGTTGAAGGCACAGCTACTGCTTTCCAGTTTTGAAAACTACAATTGCATGATCTTTGCACTATACTTGTCACATGTGTCTAATAATCAAAGATTAAAAAGTCTTTTGCTCCTTGATATTATCCCTGCTAATTTTAGCTCCAAGTTTGATTGCTGTGTTCTCTCTTAGGATATACACAAAAATACACTCAAAAGTATCCGCTGCGGTAGCAAATGTGCTTTAACATGAACTATTTGTTCCTTCTGGTAGGTTCTTTTGATAAAAATGACTTTGATTTCAAGTATTTTCCCCAGTCCAAGGACATACATAGAGAAGACAGCTGAAGAAAAAGTCAATGCAAAGGTGGCCTCTATGTCAAAGTGATTCTTATCAAAGAAATGAATCCAGGGTTACTGAGAGGTGAGGGAGAGTTACCATCTTTGGCAGAAACATCATGGCACAAATGAAAAAAAATGACACAGGGAAGAATAAATTTAGGTTGACCCTATTAGTGGCTCATTGAGAACATGGTTATTTCTCTTCCATTTTCAATGCTCTTATGGAATGTCTGCAAAAAAAAAAAATGGGTAGTGGATGACGCATTAATTCATTACCACCAAAGTAAAGTCAACAAACAAAAACTTGCCTACTCATCCTGAGCAGTGGAATGTATATTACACTTCCTTTTCTTTATCTTCTGATTCCATAAAGATTCATGGAGATCCAAGTATTTCTACCTCTATGTTCCAACAACATTGAGTTCCTCTCTCTGCTATAAACATGTTTCTATCTCATTCTATAATTGTTTTATTCCTTGTATATTTCCTACTATGAGCTCCCAGGGAGCATTCATCTTTATGACCCCAACACCGGTCAACACACATGGAGATTTTAGGTATTTAAAAGTTTCTAGATGCTCAGAATGATGAAGTACGTAGTAAGGGGGGATTTGGAGCAATTTTTGGCCGTCGGACTCATTCTTCAAAGTGAAAGAGGAGACAGGTTTATTTCTAAGAGTGTGGAAACTGACGGAGGAACAGCCACTGGAGGAGAGAAACGTTCTGGAATGGCGATTTTCAGATGTTTTAAGTATACAACATAAACGTGAAAGGACCCAAGAGCAGTCAGTGGGCTTTCGCTGATACAGCCGGGCAGGGTCAGCAGGGATCGCACAGGTTGGGGCTGATATGGAAAAACAAAGATGTCAAATCTGCTAATGAGGCTGCCCGGGGACTCCAGATGAGGCAAGAGGAGTGGGGAGGTGACATAGGAAAAATAAGAACAGAAGAAAAATAGGAGCTAAGAAACTAGAAGTGACAGAAGAAATTTTTAAAATGGTGAAAAATGAAGGCAGTGAGTAAAACGGGGTACAGTGTAAGGCAGGACAGTTTCCGCAGTCAGTAAGTGGGGTGCACCGTGAGAGGACAGTTTCCGCAGCCAGTAACGGGGTGCAGCTTGAGAGAGGACAGTTTCCGCTGTCAGCAAAATGGGGGGGCATTTCGAGAGAGAATAATTCTGCAGTCATTAAAATAGGGGGCAGCTTGAGAGAACAGTTTCCACACTCAGTAACTGGGGTGCAGCTTGAGAGAGGACATTTTCCAGTCTCAGTAACCAGGGTGCAGCTTGAGAGAGGACAATTTCCGCAGTCAGTAAAATGGGGTGCAGCTTGAGAGAGGACAGTTTCTGCAGTCAGTAACCGGGGTGCAGCTTGAGAGAGGACAGTTTCTGCAGTCAGTAACCGGGGTGCAGCTTGAGAGAGGACAGTTTCCACACTCAGTAAAACGGGGTGCAGCTTGAGAGAGGACAGTTTCCACAGTCAGTAAAACGGGGTGCAGCTTGAGAGAGGACAGTTTCCACACTCAGTAACCGGGGTGCAGCTTGAGAGAGGACAGTTTCCGCAGTCAGTAAAACGGGGTGCAGCTTGAGAGAGGACAGTTTCCGCAGTCAGTAAGAGAGGACCCAACGTTGAAAGACATTGGGGGAAAGAAGAGCGTGTGAAGGATTAGAGATGATAATCAGGATTATCATCAAGATAGTATCAGAAAATAATTCAAAGACCACAGCAGCAGAGAGTAAAGAAAAAGTCCAGGCAGGGAGACAGCATGAACTCAGCAGAAGCTGGTCTCTGAGGTGTCCACAGTGTCCAACTCCTCATGGTACCCTAAAGTTACAACCTCACTGCAGCACCTTCCCTAACCTTCATACATAACCCTGGCCCCAAATGGGCACATGGCCTCAATAGCAGGGGGAAAAGTGAGAGTTTGATTCTTTTAGAGAAAATCCAGTTTACAAGTAAGCTATTGAAAACACATGTGAATTGATTTGTAAGTATAAAGGAATCTCTGATAAACGGTGTCTATTTCTGAAGTACGACCATTTGAAATAATTTATGGTAATTTTCATCTATAGATGAGTCTATCTCTACATAAGTGAACAAAAAGAGGTTTTAGTTACATTGTGTAAAACATTCAATGTGCAGTTACTGTTCCATGGTTTCCGTGAATCAAGACTCATCATTTACTTATACAAAGATTTTAAGGCAATAAAATTATCATATCGTAATATCTTATTTTTTGGAATGATGTAGTTGGAGCCATGAGGATTACCTAGATCAGTGCAGTCCAATTGAAATACAGTGTAAGCCACAGATGCAAAAATACACGTAAAATTTTTCTAGCAGCCATATTCAGAGATGTAAGAAGAATGAGGTCAAGTTGGTTTTAATAACATATTTTATTAAACTACATATATCCAATAGTTATTTCAAGGTGTAATAAATGTAAAGCTACAAGTGATCTACACTGCAGCCTTTTAAAAATACTAACTCTTCACTTAGACTTAGCACATTTCAAGAGCTCAATAGCCACATGTGGTTAGTGGCTACCATATAGGACAGTGCAGAGGGAGGTCATGACTTTCCAAAGGAGCAACTGGATAGTAATACTGGTCTCATAAACTTTTAGATTTAATAGTATACACTCAATTCCTCCTCAAAACCATTACGCCAATAATTTCTTCAGATTTGTATCCGTGTGCAGGCCATATCTCTGGGTGGGCAAGTGCAATTAAACACAGCCAGACAATCCATTATTTAATATTTCTGTAAGTAAACTATTATCAAAACAACTTTGCCGAATATAAGATTGGTTGGTTTAATAATTAGGCGTATTTATAGGATTTCAGGTAATAGTATAATTTCAAATATGTTTGTATAGCTGCCTGGTGACATAGATCCCAATCTCTTACTCAGAATTATCAAGGAGCCATTCTTTAACACAATAAATACCAAAGGTAAAATGTCTTGGTAAAGACACAAAAGCCTCATTTCAAATTCCAGATAGAAAAAGTCTGTTACTATGACCAGTATTTGTTAAGAAATCACTTGAATACTTTTTTTTTTTTTGAGACGGAGCCTCAAGCTATCCCCCTGGGTAGAGTGCCATGGCATCACCGC